>VZQC01004283.1:7628884-7659288 GCA_009823505.1 Rhizomys pruinosus | reverse complement strand
GAAAAGATTTGTATGTTCCAACAGGTCAAAATGTCACCAACTTAATGGCTGAGAAAGAAAAGATACAGCTTTGCATCGAGTAGGATGTACCAGAAAGTGCCAACAGAAAGGTTGGCCTGTCCGAACATTGAAAGGAAGAAAAGCCTCAGATTGCTACAAACATCAAACCCCTCTGTGAATCCTACTTGTAACAACTATGTATAATGAGTTCTAACGAAACTTACCTTCTAGGAGCCACAAAGGTTTTAATACGAGAGACTTTCTTACCTCCCCCCCATAGAACAAGGAGAAATATGATGATGATGTCATTCTCCAACTGTAAATTGGAGACAACTGTTATAGAGGTAATCTCTTATAAAAGCAGTAAAACTGCCTTCTTGAATTGACTAATAGACATAGGAACTGTGAAAAGGATTTTTTTCTATTCAGAACCAAAGATAATACTAAAGTCTTCTTAAGCTATGCACTTAAGCAAAATATATTAATGCAGGAGCTCTGACATCAGCAATGGATTATTCTACCAAGGAGATGTTGGCCAGGGGATCCAAGCCCCCACAAAAGGTAAAGGCTCCTTGCCTCTGAACTGGGATACCTGCAAGAAGAGAGGGGATAAGGCCCTGCTGTTGAAGACCTGACATTAACATGGGAAAGATGTATTGAGACCACACATGCAAGTGTACAGATGGTCTCTGGAATACCAGAGAGTGTTACCAAAGGCCACTATACCAATAAAGCAAATATGGGTCTCCTTGAGTCAAGCAAGACTCCTCTGTCAGCACCGGCTACACCTCACCTGCCTGGAAATACTGTGCAGCAGAGGCAGTCATATGCCAGTATATCCCAAATCTAATTTGCTATTGGCTCTCTCCTTGTAGGAATAACCCATGGCTGATGCCACAAGCTTGCACACTCTAATGGTCAGGAGATGTTATAAGCCACAGTAAGACCCTGTCATATTCAACAGAAAAAAATGTAATTCATGGATTAACATACCATCCAAACATCTGTGTCTATACCAAAGTAACCTATGATAACAATTAATACTGTTTAAATACCTATATATCTAATTGCTTGCGCTTCATTAGTAGGATCGAAAGGTTATTCCTGGACAAACTGTCAGCCCATGAAAGAAAACAGCCAGAAGTGACCAGAGTCCAAGACAACAGCTCCAGAGAATGTTGACCGTTTTGTTTCTCATTCAACTGTGCCCCTTGTCTAAGCCCAGGAAAAATCTGTGGAAGAGGGGGCGTGGTAGAATGTAAGGGCTGTGATTGGGGTGAATGGTGAACCTACAGCAATATAGCCTGGACACTCATTTGATCAACTTGATCGAACATACAAGCCCCCCCACCCCGCGGGATGGTGGGACCAAGGGGCTGTGTGGGTTTGGGCACAACTGCTTGCAAATTGGTTTTACATGAAGGATGCTTGTACTCATAAATTATCACCTATTGCTAAAAAATGGAAAAAAAAACTGAGAGAAAGATGCAAGACAGTTATGGCAGAATGCATGATCTGGGATGGAGTGGGGTGGGATGGGGGGAAGGGAAGGGGAAATATGCCTGAACTGAATTGGAAAATGATGTATGAAATACACAAATCATCAAAAAAAAAATAAAGTTAAAAAAAAGAAACTATCAAGAAGTGAAGAGAAAACCCATAGAGTGGGAAGAATATTCATCAGTGACATGACACATCTGACAGAGGTTTAACATTCAGATTGTATAAATTACTCAAAAAACAAAGGGTCTGGGCTGGAGAGATGGCTTAGTGGTTAAGAGCACCGACTGCTCTTGCAGAGGACCCGGGTTTGATCCCCACATGGCAGCTGAGAACCGTCTGTAACTCCAATTCCAGGAGAAATCCAGTTCCAGGGGAACCCGAGACCCTCTTCTGACCTCCGCGGCATTGCACAACACGGGTGCACACACCTACATGAAGACAGTACATTCATGCACATAAATAAATAAATAAAAATTTAAAAAATCTCACAAAAAACAAAGGGTCAAGAAAACAAATGACCCACTCAAGAGATGGAGTAAAGAAAGAGCTGAACAGAGACTTCACAAATGAAGAGGTAAAGATGGCTGAGAAACATCTTAAAAAGTGTTCAACATTGCTAATAATTAAGGAAGTACAAATTAAAACCACCTTAAGATATCATCTCACTCTGATAAGACTGGCTAGGATCAAGAAAACAAATGATACCAAATGATGGAGAGGTTGTGGGGAAAGGGGAACATTCATTCTTTGCTGGTGGGAATGCAAATTCATGCAACCCCTATGGAAATCAATGTGGGGAACTCTTAAAAGACTCAAAATTAACCTACCACTTGACCCAGTCATGCCACTCCTGGTTATATACCCTAAAGAGTCATCCTGTTGCAGAGATACATGCACATCCATGTTTATTGCAGCTCTCTTTACAGTAGCAAAGAGCTGGAAGCAGCCCAAGTGTCCCTCAACTGATGAGTAAATGTGGTACATCTACACAATGGAGTTCTATGCAGTGGTAAACAAAGACAACATCATGAACTTTGCAGGTAAATGGATGGAACTAGAAGCCATTATGTGAAGTGAAGTAACACAGTCCCAGAAAAATAAATGATGTATGGTGTTCCTCATTTGTGGATCCTAGTACCAAATCCTTGTTTACTCTGTCATTTTGGCATATGTGTGGAGTATATAGATGCATATTTTGGAGTAATATAAAATTAAAGGGAATAGCAACAACAAAACACTTGTTCAAAGATCTGACCAAAACAGTAAACTTCTACATTAAAAAAAAAATTAAAAAGACTAAGAAAAAGATGCAAGACAGGACTTAATATGTATGGCAGAATGCATTAACTCTTGTGGGGGGGGCATGGATGGAGAAATGGGTCTAAACTGATTGGGAAAGTTTATATGAAATGCACAAAAGCACAATAAAATTTTTTAAAATAAAATAAAAATAAACAAACAAATAAATAGGGCATGAAACCAGGGATAGGATAGTAAGGCGGGGATAAGGTTTGGGGAGGAGTCTGAGTATCATCAAAATACATGGCATGAAATCCTCAAAGAAATAGTAAAAATATATTTTTTAAGAACAGAGTTCCCAGCAGAATGAGGTTTGGACCACTGAGCTTAGGCAGCACATAAACTGCTACTTTTTATTTTAAAGGTTGTGTGCTTATTTTAATATGACTTAGTGTGGTGGTTTGAATGTGTGTCCCCCATAGGCTCTAGGTATTCAGATGTTTGTCTCCAGTTGGTGGCGCTGTTTTTGGAGGTGTTGGGGTGTGTGGCCATGCTGCAGGAAGTGTGTCACTGGGGGCAGGCTTAGTGAGCTGAACAAGCCTCGAGGTCTGCAGTTGCTTCCTCTCTGCTTCCTGTGCTCTTTGCGAGATGTGACCCTCGGTTTGCTGCTCCAGATCCAGCTGCCACGCCTCCCACCACAATGGACTAATTCCCTGGAACCGCCAATCGTAAGCTCAAATAAACTCTTCCTTCTATAAGTTCCTTGGTCTGGTGTTTTATCACAGCAACAGAAAAGTGACTAATACACTTAGGAAAAGTATATATTTATAAATTTATAAATTCCATTATTTTGCACTTAAAAAGTTGCTGGACAAGGTCAAGCGTGGTGGCACGTGCCTTTACTCCTAGCACTTGGGAGGCAGAGGCAGGCAGATCTCTGTGAGTTCAAGGCCAGCCAGGTCTACAGAGTGAGCTCCAGGTCACTCTGTAGACCAAAAAAATTGCGGGACATGATGGTACATGCCTTTAATCCTAGCACTCAGAAGGCAGAGACAGGAGGATCTCTGTGAGTTCAAGGCCAACTTGGTCTACATAATGAGTTCCAGGCCAGCTGGGGCTACAGGAAGAAAAGACCAAAAAAGTAAGTAAATAAATAAATAAATAAATAAATTGGCTGGGCATGATGGTACATGCCTTTAATCCCAGCACTGGGAAGCAGAGACAGGCATATCTCTGTGAGTTCAAGGCCAGCTACGTAGTGAGTTCCAGACCAACTGGGACCACAGGGAAACCCTGTCTCAAAAAGATGAAAAATTAATTAATTAATTAATTAATTAATTAAATGACACATGGTATGCCTGAATTCCACTTTGATTTATGTTATTATAAAGCATTAAAAGTGGATCATTCCAAAGTCTACTAATATATGTTACATAGACAACAATGGTATAAAGCTGTAGCAGAATTAGCAAGAACTCATTTAAATTAGAAAACTGAGACTCATTGGACTGACTGCTCTCAAGGTCTGTCCTGCCCTTAATAGTATGTTCCTCTCCCAGAGAAAAAAGAGCTCAAAGAGTTCAAAGAGCTGATTCTTCATTCTTGCTAAGGGGAGAAAGATAAGTTTTTCAAAAAGCATGTTTAGATGAAGACCAAAAAAAAGAGATTTTATATAAGTAGCTAAGATCCACCAGGAAGGTATTGCTGAAAACAGAACTCAGACTTGCTCCCTTGAGATTACATTGACAGTTTTGTTGGGACCAACTGATGGCATAGTTATGACTCAAAACATAAAGGAGCACAAATTTTTCTCTTAATGACTAACACATACACATTCAGATTGAGGAAGACACTGCAGCTGCTCCCTCCACTGACTTCAAGTTTGGTGAACAGATGGCAGGCTTCCCCTGGGAAAGGAGAGATTTGGGGCTGCTTCACCGATACAAACTGTATAAAGTTAGAACCCCAGGAGGAGTGGGCGTTGTGACTACACCTGCATGTGTAGTCACGAAAGAGGTTTGGCTGTTGCACTCCTAATATAAGCTATTATTGTTTAGCATTTAAACTATCGATGATTCAGAGACCAAGAAACATTGAATAGTTCCATGATAGATAGATGATAGGTAGATAGATAGATAGATAGATAGATAGATAGATAGATAGATAGACTAATAGATGAATCCAAAGAGATTTGTTTCTTCTGGTTAAGTTTTTCCCCTATACTTTAAGATATGTATCTGAACAGTCTTATCTTGACATAAAATTAAGGTGACAGGAGCTGGAAGCCATATCCTTTCCTGGTTGCAATCTAGGGAATTAAACTGATAAATGTTATAATCCTCTAAGGTAAAAGCAAGCCCAAGAAGAAATTGTTCAAAAGTTTCAGTGTTTCAGTTTTGCAAAATGTTAAGGTTTTGGAGATCTGTGGCACAGCAGTGTGAAGGTATCTACAACACTATACCACACACTTTAAAATAAGATGGTCTTGGGGCTGGAGAGACGGCTCAGTGGTTAAGAGCATCAGTTGAAATGCACTTTGCTCAGTAATACTTGAGTTGTTGCAATATTAGATTATCCATTTGGTTGTTACAGAAAATCCTTAACTGTATTGATGGTTGTTGCCATAATAGTATACTGCCTGTATTTCTACCCCTAGTAATGGGCTTTATGTGCCAGATTTCAATATCCTTGAGCCTGGGCAAGTGCACAAGCCTTTTTAAAAAGAAACATGGTTTACTTGCACAAAACTGATCAGATTTGAGAGATTGTTAATACCCTTGAAGTAGTTTTTGTGGGTGTGAAACAAATGGTGAGAATTTGAATTGTTCCCTTATTATAATATTGAAATTAAGTCTACTTAATCTATGAAATCATGTTCATGCCCTGATTTTATACACTTGTGTCTATCAATAAACATTGTGGGGGGAAAAAAGAGCACCAGTTGGTCTGGCACACAACCTGGGTTCCAGCCCCAGCACCCACACGGCAGCTAAGAACCATCTGTAACTCCAGTTCTAGGGGAATCTGATGCCTTCTTCTGACTCTGCAGGCAGTGCATGACATGTGTGGAATTACACACATGCAAGCAGTATACCCATACACATAAAATAAAAATAAATAAATAAAAAATAAAATAGGATAGTCTTTGTTAGGACCAGGTCAGAAAGAAGTTAATCAAAAGGAAAGGGTTAACCATGCAGGAGCAACTCTCTAGTTGAAGCAGGCCTGGTTCCCATAGTTACTCCCTCCCACCCTGAGTTCCTAGTTCCCAGAGCTACCTGAGGTCAGGATGAACTTCCCCAGCCCTGTAGGAGTGCTTCTCACCCCCTAAGGAGCCCATTACTCTCCAAGGGGCTTCACACTGCTAAACACAACCATTGTTTCAAACAAAGGGGTGAAGAACAAGTGGACTGACCTTTCATTGGAAAGGCTGCCTGGTCTGCAACCACCAAGACCCCACCAATCAGAGAAAGGGTCACTGTAACTGCAGTGGAAATCCCCTTACTGGGAATAAAAGTGGGAAAGGATCCAACCTTGAGGCCACTGCCCTCCAGTCCCATGGGAGTGTGCTCAGCCCGATGTGTTGATCTGTCTCTGTCACTGTCTCTGTGTTGTATTCTGTACTTTTTCCTTGATGTAATGTTCTTTTATTAAAGCTTTTCCTCCACAGTTTTTGGCCTCTTGAGAGTCTTTGGTAGAGTGATGTGTCTAACTCAACATTTTGGAGGTTCCACCGAGATATGCCACCTCCACCTCAAGGGGCCTCTCCCTCTTTGTGGGACACCGGCTGGCCTTGGAGAACAAAGCACTTTGAAAGGTACCTAGCATAAGCTCCTGTTTTGGTTTCAGTTTTCTGTTTCTGTGGCACCAGGGCTGCTGCCTTAGAGGAAGTTCCTCTGAGGAATGACTAGTTCCTCTGAGCATGAGAGAAGGAGGACACTCCTACTCTCCAGTAGACGAACAGGGGGTTTGTCTGATACTAGACTCAGGGACAGTCTAATATCCTGGTTTTGGGTCATGGACAGTGGGTCCTACCCTTCAGTTCTGGTCATGGCAGACAGCCCCTGCCATCTGAGTCCTTTCTGTGTCCTCACCATGTTTGTTTGATTTTGTTTTTTGTTCTTCTGTACTCAGAACCTAACATGGGACAATCTACTTCTTCTAATCCCCTACTCCCCTCTCTCCTGTGCAGGCAAGCATGCACACCAAGGGCCCATGCTGCGAGCTCCAAGCATCTAGAACTGTTACTGCTCCACTTCCCCAAGAAATACAAGATCCATCATAGTAAGATGACAAGCAGCCTTCCCTCCTTAACAGGACTGTTATTTAAGGTGGAACAGGCATTTAGTGAAATCAACCCAGCATTTGAGGGCTTTGAGTACAAACATGTTTTAATGAAGCTAAATAAAAAATGTCTTAAACTCTAAATGATTGTGTGTAAATGTGAACAAGGTAGAGAGGAACACGTAGGGAGGTACACAACTGATTAGATCACAGAATATGGACACCTCATCAGGTGACTCTTTTGGGTCTTCACTAGTTTGAGAAATGCCTCTTAGACCTTATGGATAACATAATGAAGAGAGAGCAGTAAAGATAGATATAGATTATAGACTGGCATGGTGGCACATGCCTGTAATCCTAGAACTTGGGAGGGAGAGGCAGTCAGATCTCTGTGAGTTCAAGGCCAGCCTGGTCTACATAGCTAGTTCCAGGATAGCTGGGGCTACAGGGAGACCCTGTCTCAAAAAGACCAAAAAATATATATAGGTGATAGATGGATGATAGATGGAAGATAGATAGATAGATAGATAGATAGATAGATAGATGATAAAGGAATAGATAGTTAAATGATAGATATAGATGATAGATGGATTATAGATGGATGGATAGATGATAGATAGACAGACAGACAGACAGATAGATAGATAGATAGATAGATAGATAGATAGATAGATAGATAATAGATGGAGAGAGATAGATATATAGGTGATATGTAGATGATAGATAGGTAGATAGATGGATAGATGGATAGATTGATGGTAGATAGATGAGATGGATAGATATGTAGATGATAGCTCAGTGGTAGATGGATGATAGATAGATGGATGATGGTGATGATAGATAGATAGATGATAGATAGACAGATGATAGAGGGATAGTTAAATGATAGATATTTAGATGATAGATAGATGGATAGATAGATGGATGATAGATAGATGGATAGATGGATGATAGATGATAGATAGATAGGTAGATAGATAATAGATGGAGAGAGATAGATATATAGTGATATATAGATGATAGGTAGTTAGATGATAGATGAATAGATTGATAATAGATAGATAAGATAGATAGATAGATAGATAGATAGATAGATTGATAGATAGATGATAGATCGATGGTAGATAGATGGATAGAAAGGTATGTAGATGATTGATAGATAGATAGGTAGATAGATAGATAGATAGATAGATAGATAGATAGATGATAATTTATTAGAAATAGAAGAGCCAGAATATGGTCTGTACTGAAGGGAATTATATCATTGAGCACAAGTGCTATTAAAAGTAGAAGTACTGGGCCTGGAGAGATGGCTCAGTGGTTAATGGCACTGGCTGCTCTTGCAGAGGACTTGGGTTTGATCCCAGCACACACATGGTAGCTAACAACCATCCATAACTCGAGTTCCTGGAGAATCCAGTGCCCTCTTCTGACTTCCAGGGATATTACATGCCATGAGTGCACTTACACATATGCAAGCAATACATTCATACACATAAAATAAAAGCAATAAAATATTTTAAAGTAGAGGTACTGCTCTAGTTTTAAAATAATCCAAGACAGCTGAGTGTGGTGGCATGCATCTTTAATCATAGCACTTGGGAGGCAGAGTAAGGCAGATCTTTGTGAGTTCAAAGCCAGCCTGGTCTACAGAATGAGTTCCAGGACAGCTGGGGCTACAGGGAGACCCTGTCCAAAAAAAGACCAAAATAAAAATAATAAAAATAATAATAATAATAATAATAATAATAATCCAAGACAAAAATTGGAACAGAATGTAAGAAAAATCTGTTATTTCTTAGGAGACTAAAGAAATTAAAGCAAAGTCACTTTAAAATACTCAAGAAACAACATTATAGAGTCTATAAGCCATGACACTTTGAGCTAAGAAATCAGTATAACTACTAAAACTCATGACTATCATTTATCTTCCTTTTAATGATCTTTGTTATATCTTCAACAATTTTAAGTTCTTTAATTACATTTGGCATGTGAGCTAACTTACAGAACTGTTTACTTCTCCAAAGAGAGCTTGCTTTGCAAAGTGCCTCCTCTTTAAGTTCTTAATTCTTATCATCTCTATTTTGATTTATTTATTTCCCAGTTGGCGGATGTAGCCACAGAAATTTTCTAGGAAGTTTATACCGGAGAAACAGTTCTGGAGTCCAGCCACGCAGAATGCCACTGGTTGTTGTCAAATACAAAAGCACCCTAACTCAGTGCTTCTCTTAGGGTCGTGCCATTTTCTCTTAAAACTCTGTTCATGCCTTCCTTGTCCCTGAACTTTAACTTCCTCCAAGGAAGCAAATCTAAGAAATATTAGTGCTCATTTAATTACATGATTTTATGTTATTTTATTTGTCTCCCTTGTTGCTTGGAGATTTTCTCCTTATCCTTATAGTATATGAAAATTAAGGGAATAGGATACTACTATATTTTGATACTTGGAATCCCTGGAGTACATTGAAGATGACAGGACCCAGGATATGACACCTGCTCTGTTTTCCTAGTTCCCTGGTCTTACTCAAAAGAACCACAACTCTCAAGATTCTGCACACTGAGACCCCTAAAACAGCCTGCTTTGTTCTTTTCTAAAAGTTTCAGGTTCTAGATGGATCCAGAAAAAGAAGCCTAAGTGTAAAGAGTGCACAGTGTGCCTGCTTTTCCAAAAGCAAATCTAAAGTGGGAGGAATGAGTAGCCAGTTATCTCTTAACCAAGTCGGAGCTTTAGTTTAAGAATCAGCTGGAGAAAGAAAATCCCTTCTTTTTTCAGATAGGGGAGATAATACTGTTTCATAAGGTATGTGTCCAGGCTGTTCTAGTTTCCTTCCTGTTGCTGTGATAAAACACTCTGGCCAAAAGCAACTTAGGAGAGGAAAGGGTGTATTCTACATTACACTTCCACATCACAGTCCATCATTGAAGGCACTTAAGGTGGGGCTGCTTACTATTCTATGCAGTTTTACCTCTGAGCAGGGAACTCACAACCAAAGAAATATACAAGGGCCTATGGAGGATGATTTTTGCTAGCTGGCTCACTTCAAAGGCTCATGATTAGCCAATCTTTTTATACAGGCCAGGGCTATCTGCCTAGAAATGGGGCTCCCGACAGTGTGCTGAGCCCTCCCGCATCAATTAATAATAACCTTCCGCATGCAGATATGCCTACAAGTCAATCTGATCTAGGTAATTCCTCAATTGAGGCTTTCTTCTTGAATGACGCTAGCCTGGGTCAACTTGACAATTAAGGCTAACTAAGACAATCCACCCCTTGTCAACTTGACACACAAAAATCACTTTAAACCCCTTGTCAAGTTAGCACACAAAAATCACTTTGAAACACAACCTTTCAACTCCTTGTCCCCAAGAACTCGTGCTAATGCAATATAAAACAAAATACAACTTTAAAAGTCCCACAAGGGTTTGTTGTTGTTGTCATTAATTCCACCACTTTAAATGCCAAAGTTCTGGGGCTGGAGAGATAGATGTCTCAGTGGTTAAGAGATCCAACTGCTCTTGCAGAGGACCCAGATTCGATTCCCAGCACCCACATGGTGGCTAAGAACCGTCTTTAAGCAGGGCATGGTGGCGCATGCCTTTAATCCTAGCACTTGGGAGACAGAGGCAGGTGGATCTCGGTGAGTTCAAGGCTAACCTCGTGTACAGAGTGAGTTCCAGGCCAGCTGGGGCTATAGGGAGACCCCGTCTCAAAAAAAAAAAAAAAAAGCTAAAATTCTCTTTAAAAATCCGAAGTCTCTTAACTGTGGGCTCCTATAGCGATTAGAAGCAAATTGTTGCGTACTTTCTTACTCCAAAAGGGAAGAACTGGGACATAGGAACAATCATGTCAACATGAAAACAAAGTCCAGCAGTGTAAATCCAAAACTTGTAGCTCTGTGTTCAACATCTGGAGCTCACTCATGATTTTCTGGGCTCCAAAAAGCTTGAGAAGTCTTACCTATCCAGCTCTGCCATCTGAAGCATGCAGAGCTTGTGGGCACAGGCCAGCTCCCCTCTATGCCTGCCTCTGTCCTCAGCAGGCATCCCATGATTCTGGCATCTCCAGTATTCTGGGGTCCACTACAACTTAGGCTGCACCTTCACCAATGGCCTCTCCTAGCTTCTCTTCAGCAACTCTGACCCTGCCATGTGATGCCAGGCCTCAACCGCTCTCCTCAATCAGCCACTACCCTGTACAGACCCATACATGGAGTCAAACGTACTGCCAGACTGAGAAGCAGCCTTGGCCCTCCTAGACTGACTCTGTGCACGGACTCTGAGAAAATATGTTCCTGTTGCCCCGATGGAGCCCAGAAGATCCCACCTCAGTGGTGCTGATCTGTGTCAATCACAGCTAATTCTTCATCCTCAACTTGGCCAGCAACCACAGATTCTTAATCCAAAATACCACACAAAAATGTCCTGGACAAGCTAGGGCTGAAAGATCTTTTGAGGTGTGATAGAAATGGTTCTCCAATTGGTCCTCAGCAAGACTGAGCTCTAGGTGCCCACAGTTCGTTAATTCACTTCTTACTGATTCCCCCCCCCCTTCACCTGTACATACTGCTTCTCAAATGAATTAGGGTTTTGTTTTTGGTTTCTAAAGTTAATTACAAAAAAATGTAAAAATATGTCAGTTTTAGTGTCCACATCATTCACACACAAATCAAAACGGGATATCTATTTGTCACGCCGTCATGTGTGGCCAAAATGGCACCCAGCCTATTTTACCCAGTTCACTGTAAAGAGCATGGGATGATGTCTGTCCCTGGAGATAGAGTTTTAAAACGCACATCTGTGAGACACTCACATGGTCCCTGAGAGTGACTCCTTAATGCAGATTTATAATCAATATTACTAATGTATAGAGGTTAGTTCAAGCCTATTGATCAGTGTTTATAAATATATTGTAGACACATGATCACAATTTATATATTTTTAATATTTTGGATGACTCCATTCCTAACCAGCTACAGACCCTATGGCTACTCTTCTCTCGAATGCCTCCTCGAGTCGATGGCCCCAGGACAGGCTCTGTCCGACTCAAATAAATTACTTGCACCCAAGTTCCTATTACAGTATTGTTTGTGGAGAATACCAGTGAACCCTGTGTATTATGAAAACATTGTACAACTGAACACTGCTGTGGTTTGGGTGTTTAATTTTTTTTTTATTTTTGTGTATGTAGGGGTGTGCAGTTTCCTGCAGAGGCCGGAAGAGGGCTTCAAATTCCCTTGGAGCTAGAGTTGCAGGTGATTGTGAGGTGCCCATTGTGAGTGCCTCTAGACTAGCGAGTGCTCTTAATCTATGAGCCATCTCTGTGTCCCCTAATTATGTTATCAGTGTGTGTGTGTGTGTGTGTGTGTGTGTGTGTGTGTGTGTGTCCGTGTGTGTCCGTGTGTGTATGTGCATGTACATGTCAAGTGTGTGTGTGGAGATCAGAGGACAACTTGCAGAAATTGTTATTGTCCTTCCATGTGGAATTGTTTCTTTCCTTCTGGGGATGGAAGTCTAGTCATTAAGCTTGTACAACAAACACCTGTTAAGCTGTCTCTCCAGCCCTGGTTTGGTTAAAAAAAAATCAGAGCTGAGGATGCAGCTCAGTAATAAAGTGGTTGCCTACATGACCAAGGCTCTGAGCTTGACTCCAAGTACTAGAAGGAGAGGAGTGGGGAGGAGGGAGAGGAAAGGAGGGGAGAGGGAGGAAGGAGAGGAGAAGGACAATTGTAGCATAGGATAATGGTAACAGTTACTAATCTTAAGTCCGAAATGCTTTCTTATACAATATATGCTATTTTTTTATTTTTTGTTGCCAACTTCCCCCTCATCTTTGTTGGTCTGTGTGCTGTCAGCTTGGGTTCATTATGATCATTCCCTAATTAACAAACAACCTTCTCTTATGCCCTGATTTCCTCCTCATGCAACCTGCAGAACAGCATCTCTTCCCAGAATACCTTTCAGTGCCAGCAATGGATGGAACCTGCTACAAAGAGACCGTTTGACTGGTGAGGCTGAAGGTCTGAGCTGTTACTTTTACTTTCACTATCATCAGCTCCATACATTCTCTCCATAAGGACTTAACCACTATGATTTACTAACCCACCAGATTTAACTTGTGGGTTACTCTAACCTACAGGGCCATTAGGACCTTCAGAAGAGCGGTGTATAACCTTAGGCAAAGCTGCAGAGACCCCAGTGTTGTCTGCAAAGGCAGCACAAACCTCTTATGAATCCTTCCACAGCTCCATATTGTTAGGGTCACTTGAAAGTTTGCAATGGCTTTGCTTTTCTGTTTCAGAGTCAAGAACGAACCCGGGCCTGGAGAGATAGCCTAGCGGTTAAGAGCACGGACTGCTCTTGCAGAGGACCTGGGTTCGATCCCCAGCACCCACATGGTGGCTAAGAACCGTCTGTAACTCTAATGGAATCTGAGACCCTCTTCTGACCTCCGAGGCATTGCACGACATGGGTGCACAAACCTACATGCAGACAGTACATTCATACACATACAAAAATAAAATTAAAAAAAAAAAAAAAGAACGAACCCGATAACTCCCTTTTTAAAGGAAGGGAACAGTATGTTGGAAAAGGGAAAGGTGGTTCGTAGATCTGTCAGACATATCCGGAGAAAGCCGGTGCGGTCTGCTGACGTTGCTTGGGGCCCACGTCTTGCTGCCATGGCTGCTGCTGCGGCTATCTGGTCCAGAAAGGAGCAGATGGCCTATAAGAAACCTTTTCCTATGTTTCACTGGCTTACAACAAAAGCCTTAACGCTCCAGCTTTGGGCTGGTATTCCCATGACTAAGCTACCTAATCCACTTGCTTTTGAGATTCAAATTCAAATGAGGGTCACTCCAAAGTCAACTTAACCACTTCCCAGGACGTCCATGAAGCCCTGGCCTCAGGGGCTTTCAGCCTCAGAGGAACCTTACCCTGTGCCAAGGAAAACTTACCTGCTTTTATGTAAAGCTTATAATAAGCCTCAGTGAACAGGAGGATGAGACCTTAGACAGCGCCATCTAGAGGTTGCTTAACGCAGGGCAACTAAACGGGCTTTTAGGTGAATAGAACTAGGGTAGGACTGTATGAGCAAACGACCTAGATACATTTCCCAGTGTGGCCTGTGTTTCTTCCTCAGTCTCAAGGGTTCCCCCTCTTGGAGCCTTAGGCATAGGTAGGTAGTAATAAGACCATTTAAACAGAAGAGATACACGGGAACCTTCCCCAGGCTTTCCCCATTTTTCAGTTGGCTTATAATCCAGTACCTGATAATTAACACTTGCTGCAGCAGGTACAGTCCGGGTGTTTGCATCCTGTGGCACATTACCTAGTACAACCTACCCCATTCCATGCACTCTTTTTACAGAGTGGTGTTGATATGGAGAAGTAGGATGTGTGATTTGCTCCCATCTGAGCGAGAACAGATCTCTGTGACTGCTTTACCCAATAGCATATGACAGAAGCAATATGTGACATCTAACGCTACTCTATAAATGTGGTATGCCAGGGCTACAAAGATGATGGCTCATTGTTTAAGAGCACTGGCTGCTCTCTCAGAAGACTTAAGTTCAGTTCCAAGAAGCCACTTGGCAGCTAACAACCTTCTGAAACTCCAGTGGCAGGGGTCCAGTGCCCTCTTCTGGCCTCCACAGGTATTGCAGACACATGGTGCACTTACATGTAGACACTCATACACATAAAATAACAATAAATTTTAAAAAGCGAGATGTCTTTCTCATCATTGTGTAAGAATATTCCTTCTTAGAAACCAGTCTCCATGCTGTGAGGAAGCCCAGGCCAATAGAGGGGCCACATTGAGGTGTTACAAGCAATAGCCCAGCCATGACCAAGATGGCAGCAAGGGTGGGGAAGCATCATACCATTCTTTCACAAACATGGCACCCATCAGTTTAAAGTCAACTTTAGGCCTTCCTTGTATGTGAGATTGGGCAAGTGCAAACCTCTGTGGACATGAGCACCAATTCCTTCCCACATCTACAATACCAGAAACTGGTGCTCTTTCCAAGAGCCAGTTCCATTCACTTCACCCCATCCAGCATGTCACTATCACACCTGAACACTGAATATACCTCTAGAGAATAAGATGTCTCTCAGGTGCTTTAACAAATAGTGCTATAAAAATCTGAAGCCAGAAAACAAGAATTGTGTTACTATTTAGCAGCAATTCCGTAGTAACCAGCTGGGGCACCCCCAAGCAGCCTTCTGCATGTATAGTGGGAGAAGGAAAGGGTGGTGGACAGATAGCTGCTGCGGCAGAGAGAACTCAAATGGTGGTGCTCTCAAGCCTCAGGCATCTCACCTGACTGCCTTAGTCAACCAGCCTCCCAAATGCATGGAGACTTCTGATGCCACAGCTTCGTGGGACAGGAAGGCTGGGTCACTTTGTGGCAATAGGTCTGTTGGAGTGAGAAACACCAGAAAGAGGATTATGGCAATAGACCTGTTGGAGTGAGAAACACCAGAAAGAGGAAGACATCCCCTAAAAATCATGTCTAAGGGTTTGTAAGCGAAATCCATAGCCAGCCTGTGCTGCAGGGACAGCTCTGAAGTCATGTCAGGATGGGAGACAAACGGCCTGCCTTTCAAAAAAAAAATGATAAATTATTTCTAACCCCAGAAGATACAGAAATGACTCTCCAAACTGTTCATGTTTAATGTCTGTCTGATTACCTCTCAGCCTCGCAACCAAGTTCACAGCACTGGAAGGAATGCCTATCAGGGTCAAAATAAAAAATGGGAAATTACTGAGTCTCACACAGTTAACCTCACATTCAAATGGCTGGTGTGAAAATTAAAATTCAGATGAATCACTGTGCTCCTTCTGGTTCCCTCTAGTCCCTTCCAATGGTTGACATTTTTTCCAACTTAGCCGTAAGTCTGTCATACAAGCCCTCTCCCTAAATCAAGCACCCCCATATTCTGACTCCTAAGCATACTGGGGTTCTTGTCAAATACACCTCACTTTACATTAAGTCCCTAAGAATGTCTGTCAGGCTTCATATGCTATATTCTATTCTTCCCTTAATAAGGTTTATGTTTGCCAAGCCTTCATCTTTTCTCTAATAATTTTTCTAGCAAGTGTGTTTCTTTCCTTCCAGTAGCTCAGCTCCACAGTCCTGTAGACTATGTTTCCTTGTCTCCGTTACAGACTCTTCAAGTCATCTTCAAATAGAACACACAGGTGCACTAGGGGACATGCCTTAGAGACCAATGTCTTCTAACTGACAGTTCTGAAAGTTTGAAGGTTCAGTAGCACTAAGTAGACCCACAAATGACCCCAAGGCAAATGACACATTGCAAGCTGTGATATAAATCAAAATTTAACTCAAGAACTAAGCACACTCTTTGTCAAGGAGCAGTCTTCCTTCCAGATGAATCTAACTTTAGGGTTTAATATAGGGGCCAGATCTCTACTACTCCAGGTCATTTGGAACCCACAGCATAGTTACAGAAGACAGGTGCTGATTTGTGTCTTTTGGCCACATTCCTCTTTCAGTAATGACTATTGGCACCAGCAAATCCACTTTGTGACACATGGATGAAGTCTGAAATTGTTTTGTCCTGTTTAATAGCTGGCATGCTACCTCCCTGAGGAGATTCCCTCACAGAAGTGTGGACCAGGTGTTTCTCAACCTACATTAAAATGATAGGAAGCTAAAATATCATGAAGTCAGAAATACAGTTAATATGGGGCTGGAGAGATGGCTCAGTTGTTAAGAACACTGGCTGCCTTTACAGAAGACCTAGGTTCAAATCCCAGCACCCACATGGTGGCTAACAACTATGGATAACTCCAGTTCCAGGGGATCCGACGCCTTCTTCTGTCCCCTGAGGACATTACACGACACAGGTGCACTTAAGTACACGTAGGGCAATACATTCATATACATAACATAAAACTATAAAGAAAGAAGTACAGTTAATACACCTAGCCTCCTGAACACCATAACTCAGCAATACAAGTAAGAACACTGATGCCCAGCATGAGAGAGCATCACACCATACATCTTCAGCCTGGGGAAACACCAAAGCTCTCAATTCAAAATAGAGTTTCTACTGAATATCTGCTGTTTTACATTAGTGTAAAAAAATGTCACAAGTGAAGACATCATAAGTCCCAAACTGTCTGTGTGTAGCAGAATCCCCTTCTAATCACACCCTTCAGGAAACATTTGACAGAGTATGGAGTTACTCTTTGAAACCCACCTCTCTCTCAACACAGGTAGGAGCTCTCCCAAGACACCCTTTAAGCTACATAGATCTCCACTGTCTTTGTAATTGTCTTTTCCAATTCTCTTCAAATATAAAATAAGGATTGTTGAAAATCAAACTGTTTCTTCATGATTGTGTTCCTTAACTCTAAAAGTAAAAACAATCAACGTTTGCTAAGAATAGAACAGAAGCATTCCATGAAAAAGCCTTTGTGTGATATATCATCATACTCAGCAACAAAAAGGAATCGATTACTGGCACGCACAATCTGGATGAATCAAAACAAGTCTTTAGAGCATGATGTTGAATGAAAAAGCCTTCTCAAGATTATATCTTGTATGACTCCATTCATCAAACATAAAATGACAAAATTTCCCAAATAGAAAATAAATTATGGGCTGGAGAGATAGCCTAGCGGTTAAGAGCACCGACTGCTCTCGCAGAGGACCCAGGTTCCATCCCCAGCACCCACATGGTGGCTAAGAACTGTCTGTAACTCCAATTCCAGGAGAACTCCTATTCCAGGGGAATCCGAGACCCTCTTCTGACCTCCGCGGCATTGCACGACAAAGGTACACAGACCTGCATGCAGACAGTACATTCATACAGTACATTCATACACATACAAAAATATAAATACAAATAAAAAATAAAGAAAATAAATTAATGTGGTTAAGAGAGCTTACAGTGCTATGGGCACAGGAAACATGGGCATTGCTGTAAATAGTGGCATGAGGCATCTTTGTGGTGATGGACATCTGTGTCTTGGGGACATCAGAGTTAATACCTTGGTTATGATACTAAACTATACTTTTGTAAGATATTACTTGGGAAACTGAGTAAAAACTACAAAGGAGTTCTGTATTATTTCTTAAAACTGTTAGAAAAGAATCTCAATGTCAAAAGTTCAATTCAAAAATGTAAAACCAAAAGCAAAAGCAGTGTCTTGAATGGGACAAGCTAGACTCTTTTGGGATCTCCCAGTTGGAAGCCTGAGCCAAGTCACTCAACCTCTTTCTTCCTGTTTCTTCAGCTGTGAAATGGAGTCGAGCAAGATCATCAGCCAAGTCCCAAGGAGCTGGGCAGCCTAATGATCTCAGAGCTGCTCTTGGTCTACAACAGCCTTTGAAACAGAAGTGAACTATGAAGAAGTAATTTACATATGCAACCTCTATAAATATCATGTTAAGCCTAGCCTACAGTAAACATAGCATACAATGCCAGGAACAACAACAACAAAAAAAGAAACTTGAAAAACTCAAACATGTTCACACCAACAATCATGACTAATAAAAAGAAGAAAATTCTCCTACAATAATTTGATTAAACAGTATATTTGGTTTACTACCAGCTGACATAGCTAAACAGAATTTCTAGCATTTTCTTGGCCTAGTACATTCAAATCACCCTTTTCATTGTTAAACTCTTCTTGTTCTTTGTGCCTTATCTGCTGAACCACAGCACCAACAGGAAGTCCTTGAATATCACTCATAATTTTAGAAGGGAAAAACCCAAGCAACTTATTAAGAAAATAAAATTTCAAATTATTGTTTGATGTCCATGTCATCAAATAACCAGTGTGCTTTTATTCAACAGATAAACTGAACTGAGTATTTAAAATCAGATGTAAAATTGATGTTAAAATATCAACAAATTGTGTAGTCTGTTGCATAAATTAGCAACCTTTGCTGTTTTCTGAAGACCGGGTATGTCTTAACCTATATTTGTTCTAAAAAGCAATGATTTTTTTAAGCCATGTAGAATGAAGAGTAACAAAACAACATTTGAGAAATGAGGGTGTTAATCACAACAGGGCTATATCCCATCAATATATTGCCATAACAAAATCACTCACATATATTATCAGTACATCCACTAAAACTATATATAATATGATTTGTCCTTTTGAAGTCATTTAATAGACCCCATAAAATGTCCTCACCTCTCAAAAGATAGATCGTATCTCATCTGGCTGCACATGCTGAAAGGCAAGGGCTTTGATAAATCTAATGGAGCCTACTAACAGTGCCAGCTTCATGTTTTTAAGTCACTACTATCTATCTACTAATTTATTGGTTCTATTTATCTCTTCAAAAGAAATACCCAGGCCAAGAAATAGCCTCTTGGTCATTTGTTCACCTATTACTAAGTGAGTGTTTCCTTAATCATCCCATCTTCCATGCTAAAATCTCCTTCTCTATCCTTATTAATTTCTCAAGATTCATAAGCTCCAGGCTACAGAAATGGCTCAGTGGTCAAAAGCACTGGCTGCTCTTACAGAGGACCAGGGTTTGGTTCCCAGCACCCACATGGCAGCTAACAACTGTCATTAACTCCAGTTTCAGGAGATCTAACACCCTCTTCTGGCATCTGCAGGCACTGCACACATGTGATGCATTTTCATACATGCAAGCAAAGCATTCATATATGTAAAATAAATTTTAAAAGATGTGTAAGAGCCTCTATCATTTTATATTTCATGCGCTGATATCACAAGAGCATTATTATGTGCCTATTCAACTTTTTTTGTCACATTCCACACTTCCTTCATTTGTTCTATATAAGTCAAAAAGTACATCAATGTACATCAACAATATTTACATTGTTGCCACTATGTGCAAGACACATTTTTCATGGTATTTGTTGTAGAAATATGATGTAATCAATTTAAATATTGCAAAATGAATGCTTATCTATTACTATAAGATTTATTCTTAAAAAACATTCCAATGCTTTTTCATGGAGAGAAATTTTATAAAAAGTTTTTGGCAAATGAATGCTTTATTCTAAGCTGTCCTTGAAGTGTCATTCTTAACATAATATCAAGAACAAACAATAATAGAACTCTAAGCACAACATTTTAATGACATCCATTCTTTCCATTAGATAAATCTAGCTTCTAGGTATAATTTTCAGATAAGAAAGCATTTTTTTAAAAGCATCTTACTCTCTTAATAGTTTTTAATGGTGAAATGTTTCCAAAATGATCATTAAATCAAAGATGGAGGCTCTTAGCAATTTGGGGGGATATTCACAGAAAATTATAACTATGGGCCCTTAGGCTCATCCCTAGGATTACAGGGGTTTACTCCTTTTTATTAACCAAAGAAAATGCTTCATGAAATCTTTTTTAAAATTGATTGACTCTTAAGATTATAAAGGACTTATTCCTGTTTTTTCTTCTAAGGAAGATCTAGCTAAACACACCTTTCCTTCCTTAAGCTGTTTCTGTTGGATATTTGTTTACAACAATGATAAGACTGACTAATACAACCACTAATTTCAGAAAGAAATGTGCAGTCTAAAGTCCATTTGTCAAATTATAAAATCTTCTAAAAAAAATCCTGGCAGTGTTCTGAGATAAATACAATTTAATTTCTCTGGGTTTCTATATTTTGGTTAAATGCTAGCTAACCAGCTTGGAGTGTATTTCTGATTAAGACATTTCAATAGAGAAAGGTATAGAATAAAGCTAACAAATATTCATTCCTATTATACATTGTATGTGGAGTATTTTCAAGGAAATCTCCAACGGCCCACTGTCTCAGAACATCTAACCCTTTGAATAAGTTCTTCACATGACGCCTATAAGCATTTGAATAATATTAGCCAATATCATAGACATTAAGATTGAGGCTTTGTTGTGGTTCACAGGCTTGACAGCTGGTAGGACTGTTGACAACTTTTTTCCCTTGGCAGCTTACAAAGCACCCTCTAATACTATGAGGGCTGGTCCACAGGGAGGAAGGAGGCTTCAGAAGAGTACCAGCTTGATTCTTCCAAGTCCTGTGTCTGAAACGTTGTATCTTCCATGATAGATTCTTTTTATTTTGTGTTTTGGTTTTGTGGTTTTTTTTTTTTTTTTTTTTTTTTTTTTTGACAGGTCTCCCTGTAGCCTAGCTGTCTGGAACCAACGCACTGGTCTTACTACGGCTACCCGTGATGTTCACTGTGACTCTGCCGCACCGAATCCTCAAGTTGGCTGGATTAAGGTAAATGCCACCATGCCTGGCAGAAATAGGGTCTTATGTTTATTTTGTGAGAGCAATCCAAAGAGCGAGCATAGCCTGTGGTTTGGGAGTCTCTTGACTAAAATGCAACATCAAAGAAAGGTTTCCTTGCCTGGCACTGAAGTTTGTGTTAGATAGTCTATGGCTCCTGAGGAATATTATCACCCTGTGTGGGTGTTTTGTAAGATACTTTACTGAATATAATATATATATATATATATATATATATATATATGTTGTGTGTGTGGTTGTGTGTTGTGTGTGTGTGTGTGTGTAAGCACACATATACCCCACAAGATATCACCGAGTATTAATTTGGGAGTACCCAATAGCTGTCTAATTGGACTTAAGTCCTGCTCAATAGGAAGGAACTGGGGCCAGGTACCATAGACATAGCCAAGAGTCTGGGGCTGGGAGGTCATAGTAGACATAGCCAAGAGTCTGGGGCTGGGAGGTCATAGACCCTAAGGAGAATCTACTACCACAGCTTTCCCAAGTTCATCTAACTCTCAACTGGATTCTGAATACTTACCCTTTGAGCTCTAGACATCTGCAGCTCTCGCCTCCTTGTCTTAGCTTGCTTCAGCTGTCAATCAGCTGATACAAAAGAGAGTCCCCAGGGAAGAGGGAATCTCAGGTGTAGAATGTCCTCAAGAAGACTACCCTGTGGCAATGTCTATGAAGCATTTTCTTAACTGATAATTGATGTAGGAGAGCCCAGCCTACTGTGGGGGGGGGAAGGCATCCCTGGACAGGTGGGCCCAGGCTGTATAAGAATGCTAGTACTGGTGCATGCCACTACTCCAGAGCCAGAGGTGAGCAGATCTCTATGAGTTTGAGACCGCCTGGTCTCTGTAGAGAGTTTCAGGCCAGCTATGGATGCAGGGAGACTGTCTCAAAAAAAAAAAAAAAAAAAAAGGAAAAGAAAAAGAAAGCTGTCTTAGCAAACCAGAAGGAGCAATCCAGTAAACAGAACTCCTCCCAGGTTTCTGCTTCGAACTCCTGCCTTGCATTCCTCCTGCTCTGCCTTCAGTCAATGGTGGACTGCAACCTGTAAGCAAACAAAACCTTTCCTCCCCCACCTGCCCTTGGTCAGAGTGTTTGATCACAGCAACAGAAGAAAGGAGCCAGAACATCCTTCATCACAGAAGTTTCTTTTTGAAGCAGACAGAGGAGCCACAACTTGCTGAAATGCAGAGAATAAGTGACTAGAGGGGGCCTAGCCTCCACTAGGGTGTCGGCAATGCAGCCTCTGCACCTCAGGCTCTGACAACATTGCACAAGAGGGAGCAGAAAGATGACAGGAGTCACAGGACCAAGACAATATCACCCAGACACGACAGAGATGCAGAACCCAGGGACTCTCAATAATACGGTTGCCTGCACAAGACCACACCAACATAGGTGAGGGTAAATTTCACAAAGCACCACTCCTACATGAGAACAACATGTAGTCACTAACTGCTGAGGGGGGAGAGAACCCATTTTCTCTAAGGATGAACCACATGAGAGTTTTCCCAATCTTAAGTGGTCAGCCCTAAACACATATGGGCAACACTAATTGGACTCTGGAGAGAGAGAGAGAGAGAGAGAGAGAGAGAGAGAGAGAGAGAGAGAGAGAATAATTATAAGTCATGAATTCAAGAAGGGGTCTGGGGACAAGGGAGTAGTTGGAGGGGAGGGGTAAAAATAATATAAATACAATGTGTATTTATATCTCAAAATAATTTTACTTTTTTATTTTTATTTTTTGTCTTTTTCAAGACAGTGTATTCATATCTCGAAACTTAATTTAATTTAATTTAATTTTTTTTTTTTGGTCTTTTTTGAGACAGGGTCTCCTTGTAACCCCAGCTGTCCCAGAACTCGCTCTGTAGACCAGGCTGGCCTTGAACTCGCAAAGATCCACCTGCTTCTGCCGCCCCAGTGCTAGGACTAAAGGCGTGTGCCACCACGCCTGGCAATTTTTTTAAAAAGCTTTAGCGGCTGGAGAGCTAGCTCAGACTGTGAAGTGCTTCCCGTGTGGGCATGAGGACCTGACTTCATGTGACTGGCATGCTTCAAGCCAAGGAGATACCGTGTCTCAAAAAACAAGGCAGACGGCTCTTGAGGAACTACACCTGTTTGTCCTCTGTCTTCCACATGCACATGCATACAGACACGAGAGAGAGAGAGAGAGAGAGAGAGAGAGAGAGAGAGAGAGAGAGAGAGAGAGAGAACTTTGGGTCATACACAAACATGTATACAGAGACAGACAGAGCAGGAGATATAGAGAGAATGTAACCGAGAGAGCATGTTTTGTGCCAAACTTAATTACATTGGAATCCTAGCTCTTCCATTCTGCAGCAGTATATCCTTATTAAACCTACTTCAGAAGCATTGTGACTGTATCCTCACATATAAATGGTCATAAGAATATGTAACTTACAATATGAGTGTAAGATTTATTTGTCATACAAGTAAAGTTCTTAATACAATGCTTTGCCTGAATTATGACTTAGTTTTTGTGAAATTCTGTTTTCTCTTCCCCAAAGGATACAAATCCTGGGTAATTTTCTGATTTTTTAAATATTCTTTTAAACTGTAGTGTTCACCGTTGAATGAACAGATCTCAATTATGATTTAAGCAAAAAAGATGAGCACACCTTCCTTATCCTAGAGAGAGGTACAACCTTCTTTCTTCTTGTTTTTGGAGATCATATCAAGTGGTTTATATGATCCTACTCTTTTTTTTTCTTTTCTGGGATGTCTTTTTCAAATCTTTTCTTTTTCTTCTATTACTTCTTTATTTTTTTCATTTTTTAACAATAAGTAAAAATTTATGAGTACAAGCAACCTTCATGTAAAACCAATTTGCAAGCAGTTGTGCCCAAACCCACACAGCCCAAGGGTCCCACCATCCAGCTGGGGGGCTTGTATGTTCAATCAAGTTGATCAAATAAGTGTCCAGTCTATATTGCTGTAGTTTCACCATTCACCCCAATCTCAGCCCTTACATTCTACCATGCCCCCTCTTCCACAGATTGTTCCCTAGGCTTAGAAAAGGGGCACAGGTGGATGAGAAGCAAAAGTCTACTTTCTTTGGAGTTGTCATTTTGGACTCTAGTCTGTTCAGGTTGTTTCCCTTCATGGGTTGACAGCTTTTCCAGTTATACCCTTTTTAGTCATAATAACAAAGCACATGCTATTGGATGTACAGGCATTTAAGCAGTACCAATTATTATGTCAAGCTAAGCTGTGAGCATAGACACAGATGCTTGGATGGTATGCTAATCTGCAAACTGTGGTTTCTCTATAAAGGGTGACAAGTTCTTATTGTGGCTTATAACATCTCCTAACCACTAGAGGACATAAGCTTGTGGCATCCTGCCTTTCACCCTGCACAAAAGTCCATTTCCAGGTGATTAAAGACCTCAAACGTGAACCCAAAACCTTGGAAGGTAATAGAAGAAAACTTTGGCAGCAAGACTAACACAGACAGTAGCGTAGGAAATGACTTCCTAATCAGACAGCCAGCTGCACACGAAATAAGATCGACAATTGACAAATGGGACCTCATGTAAATGCAAAGCTTATGGCATTCAAAAAGAAAACAATAAGGAAGTAACAGAAATGAAAAGCCCACAGAGTGGGAGGAAACCTTTTACTGCAGATACATCTGACAAAGCATTAATTTCCAGAGTAACGACAAAATGCCTACTCAAAAAAACACAGAAGAAAAGAAAACAAATGAATCAGATCAAAAAGATGGAGCAAAGAGCCTGAAATAGAGACTTCCACAGAGGAGGAGTTAGCGATGGCTGAGAATAACATCTTAAAAATTTTTCAACTTCACTAATAATTAGTGAAATTCAAAATAAGACCACTCTAAGATATTACCTCACCCCGATAAACATGGCCAGGAATGACAAGAAAACAAATGATACCAAAAAGGTGCTGGAGAGGTTGTGGGGAAAGGGGAAACTCATCCATTGCTAGTGGGTATGTAACTTGTACAACCATAATGGAAAGTAGTGTGGAGACCCTTGGAAAAGACTCAAAATGAGCCTTGCCATTTGACCCAGTCCATACCACTTCATTCATCTGGTATATACCCCACCAAAGAACTCACTTACTGCGCAGCGAAGATTACATTGACACAGCTCATATTGTATCTGCAGCTTCTGTTCACAATAGCTAAGGAAGCTGGAGCCAACCCAAATGGCCCTCAACTGATGAATGTGGGATAAGACAAAAGATGTGGTACTGTCACAAATGGTAGTTCTGTGGCAGCAATTAAAGAAAAGACGGATATCGTGCGCGTGGAGAGTATGGCCTATGTGCGGTTAAGAGTGCCGGGCCTGAGGCTCTGCGAGAGGACCCCCGCCGGGTTCGAGCTCCCCCAGCACCCCATCCATGCGGGGCCGATGAAACCCGAGTCTAGCTCCATTCCACCGGAGAACTGCGCGTCAGTTCCAGGGGGAGTCCTACACCCTCTTCTACCTCCGCCGCATTGCACGACAACGGGTCTGCATGCAGACACTTGCGAGTGCAGACAATACATTGTCACGACATACAGAGAGTAATGATTATTAAAATGTTAATATAAAAGAAAAAAAGAAACAGACGATAGCATGGAACTTTGCAGGTAAATGATGGATCTAGAAGATATTAAGTGAAGAAACACAAAGACAAAAAAACAAAAAAAAAAAAAAAAAAAAAAAAAAAAAATGGTATCCCTCATCTGTGGATGCTAGCATTCAAATAAACCCAGTTGTTCATATTTCTTGTGGAGAGGGAAACATATTAAAAGAACAACAACGAAAAGACTGCAACAAGAACCGACTGAAATGGTGAAACTGGAAGTGGCGAGTGGTGAGGGGCGTGGAGAGGGAAAAACGGTCTAATATTCTTACGTTAATGTATATGCTTTATTTAAAAATTACATGGTATTTTACTTAAAATTATATGATATTTCTTGGGATTAACCATTATGAACAAATGTTCTCTATAATTTTTGTGTTATAAGTCACTCTTGTAACCATTCTTTTTTATAACCTGTAGGAGTATTTAACTGTTAAGGAGATTAAGTTTGCTTTCAACCCAAATTAAACATAACATACAAGTCACCCAAAAAAAGCAGTAGGACAAAATATTTAATGAAATTTACACCTTGAACATCCTGCCTATAGTATGTGTACTACAACTGCCTTTATTTGAAGACTCATGGGTCAAAGAAAAAAATAAAAAATAAAACAAAATAAAAAATGAGGGGATTACATTACCCATATTAAGACCCTTTTGTCATAAACTTGTAATTAAATCTTAAAACTAACTACGGGATAAGATTTTTATGTTCCAATAGGTCAAAAATGTCACCAACTCAAAAGGCTGAGAAAGGAACAAGAGGATATGACAGCATTCCTATCGTGTAGGTTGTACAGAGAATATGCCAAGCAGAGTTCACCCATATTACACTAAAAGGAAGATAAGCCTCAGAATGCTACAGGCTTCAAACATCTCTGAGGACCATTGGTGTAACGTCTGTTTACAGTGAGTTCTAGTGAACTTTACCTTCTAGGTGCCAGTTTCAATATGATAGACCTCCTTACTCTTTTTCCATAAACAAGAAAAAACAATGTGGTAATGAAGTCATCCCTAACTGATAAATCAGAGCTGACCGTTATGAAGTAATCCCTCTTATAAAACTGGTAAAACTGCTTTCTCTAATTGACTGATACAATAGGATTGTTTTCGGGATGGAGAGATGGCCTAGCGGTTTAAGAGCGCCGACCGCTCTTACAGAGGACCCGCGTTTCAACCCCAGACCCACTTGTGGCATGAAACCGTCTGAAACTCCAATTCCAGGAGACTTCCAGCTGCCGGGAATCCGACAACCCTCTTCTGACCTCCCGCGGCATTGCACGACATAGGGTGCACAGCGTTCATGCTAGTAGTACATTTATACACATACAATAAAGAATAAAATAAAAAATTTTTAAAAAGGATTACTTCTCTATTCAAGACCAAATCATAATACTAAAGTCCTCTTTAAGTGGGCATATAAGCAAAATATATTATACAGGAAGAGCTCTGATAAGCAGCAATGGATTATTCTGCCAAGGAGATGTTAGCCGAAAGGGGACATCCAAGCACCCCCAAAAGGTAAAGGTTAATTGCCTGCTAAACTTGGATATCTGCCAGAGAAGGAGAGATGGTAAGCCTGCCCTGTGTCTAGTGCTGATGTAAGCATGGAAAGATTGTATCGAGACCACACTATACAAGTATAACAATGTTCTCGTGGAATAACCAGAGGTGTTACCAAAGGCCACTGAACCATAAGCAAATGTTGGTCTCTGCTTCGACTGGTCAAACAAGACTCCCTCCACCCAACATCAGCTACAGCCTCACCATGCTTTGGAGATACTGTCAGCAGTGGCAGAACCTAATGTTGTATATCCCAAAATTTTATTTGATTATTGGAGCCTCTCTCCTTGGAGGAATGAACTCCTGCGATGTTCGCACACATAGCTTATTCCCTCTAGTGATAGAGAGATGTTTATAGCCACAGTAAAGACTTGTCATCTTCTCAGGGATAATAAAAAAAGTAATCCATAGGGCTTAAACACATCCGATCCAAACATTGTGTCTATATCAAGTAACCCTTCCATAGTACTAGCAATGTTTAAATACCTAATATTCTAATCGCTCTGTGCTTTCATTAGTAGAGATTGAGATCATTATCTGTGGCAAATGTTCAGCCCTATGAAAGCAACAGCCAGAACTGATCAGAGTCCAATATGACTCTCCAGACAAAGTAAACTTTTGTGCTTTCTTGTCCACCTCTGGGCCCCATTTCTAAGACCTAAGGAAGCAATCTGTGAAGAGGGGAGTGGCTAGAATCGTAAGGGCTGCAGATTGGGGTAATGGTAAAAACTAGCAATATAGTCTGGACAACTCTTTGATCAACTTAATGAACATTACAAGCCCCTCCAGCTGCGATCGTGGCAGCCTTGCGCTGTGTGCGGCGTGGGACAATGCTTGCAAATTGTTTTAATATGAAAGATGCTTAGTGCTAAAAAAAAAAAAAAGTAGATACATGAAAAGTCCTTTAAGCAAGTTTCATGCCAGGCTGAAGAAGGCCTAAAGAAGGCTTGGAGGAAGATAGTCATTAAAATCCACTTGTAAGGTTTGTAGTTTAAAAAGGTATACTTAAAATAACATATATTTATATTGAGGGGTATTTCATTAGAGATTTATACACCAAATACAAAAATAAACCATATAGTTAATGGACTTGATTTCTCTGGAAGTCATAATCCATTCATATAACTTAAAGAGCAAAGTGTATATGGGTAAAATTTATTTAGCAGGTATTCAAACTCTGCCCAAGCTTTATCCACATAGATAGGATATTTTAAGGCCTAGTTAAATGTTTAATAGTTAAATTTGGGTGTAGGTTTTGGTGAAATGGTATAACATTTTGAACTAACTGGGAATATACTGTTAATTGTTTTATTTATAATATTTGTCATTGCGAGTTAAGGTACATGAATGGTCTCTATTTTTTCTGAATATATCACATACAACAGTTGTAACACTTTCTTTTTACTTGTAGGACAATTTAAGGAAACTAAGCTTAATTTTACTTCCACAAAAGTAGAAAGTCATAGTCCCATGTCATATAGCTTTAAAAGAGCCAAAGTGGTATATTGGGTATAATTTATTTAGCAGGTACTCAATCTGCCCACTTTATCCACAAAGTATAGATATTTTAACTTAGTGAATAAAGTTTAGATTAATATTTAGGTTGGTTTTTTGTAGAAATGGTAATACATTGAACTAATTGGGAATATAAAATGTTAATTGTTTTATTATAATTTGTATTGGGCCTAAGGTACAATATCAAATGGTCTCTATATTTTCTGAATTACACAACATCAACATTATAACAACTTTCTTTCACTCGTAGGACAATTTAAAGGAATAAGTTAAATTTTCATCCATCAATTAATAGCATACAGTCAATGAGAAACAGTTTGTGTAAATTTAATCAAAACTTATGTCTTGGTTCCTGTTTATGGAGTAGTGTAATACAACTTAGGCATTCTATAGGTCATAAAACATAAAACAAAAAAAAAAAAAAGAGGGACGGTGGAGAGTGGGGATATATCCTTTCTGGGATACAAAATGGAAAACTCCTTTGTTCCAATCTATTTGATATATTTTCATTTTTAGAGATCTGAACTAACAATGCGAGGAGAATTTTATGTTCCCACAGGTAAAATCACCAATCTAAAATGCCTGAAAATATATACAACTTAGGTTGTGCAGGGATGGACTGGGGAAATTCCAGCGAGAGCTGAACCATCTGGACATTAAGAGGAACCGTCAGCTGCCTGGAGTCACAGACACTGAGGCATCTCTCTGAATACTATTGGGGTTACTGTTTATACTGTGGCCTAACGAAGTTTACTCTTCCAGATTTAGAAACCTTCTACCCTCTCCCTTTATAGAAAAAGAAAAACATCGATGGTAATGAAATCATTCCTAACTGTAAATTAGAGCCAATTGTTATAGTGTATTTCTTAATAAAACAGTTATACACTACGCTTTTTAATTGACTGATAATCATGAGGAACTGGTGAAAGGTAATTCTCTATCTAGAGCCAAATTCAATAGTAAAGTGTTTATAAGCTGTGTAAATTAGCAAAATATACCTATACAGCGCAAACTTGATCATCAGCAATGATTATTTCTGCCTAGAGATGATTGGCTAGGAGATTCAAATCCCTACCAAACTTATAAAGGCCTCTTGCCTTATAAGATGGGATACATTCAAGGAGATAAGGCTGCAGTAAGTCCCTGTTGTCGAAGACACTGTGTGAGCATTGAAAAAATTTATGAGACGTGCACGATGATCGCGTAGCATAAACGGCCCTCCTGAAAATGCCAGAGAGTGTTACCTAAAGGCCCTACCAAAGAGATCCAAAATAATGGATCTTCCTGAGTACAAGCAAGACTCCTACCTCCAAGATCAGCCGTAGCACCTCACAGCCTGGAGATACTGTGCAACAGTGGCAGCCAAGTGTCTTATATATCACTCAAATCTAGATTGTTCTTAGCTCTCTCCTTGTGGAGAAATAAACTCACAGT
>VZQC01004283.1:7505094-7625152 GCA_009823505.1 Rhizomys pruinosus | reverse complement strand
TATATTCATGATTGTGAGATCTTCATTGTTAATTGTTCCTTTAATAAAGATATAATGGCTCTCTTTGTCTCTTTTGATTTCTTTTGCTTTGAAGTCTATTTTGTCTGATATTAGAATAGCAACACCTGCTTCCTTTTTGGTACCATTTGCTTGGAATACTTTCTTCCATCCCTTCACCTTAAGTTGGTGCCTATCCTTGAAATTGAGATGGGTTTCTTGTAGACAACATATAGATGGGTTTTATTTCCTAATCCACTCTCCCAATCTATGCCTTTTGATTGGGGAGTTTAGCCCATTAATATTTAAGGTTATAATTGAAAGATGGATGTTGCTTCCTTTCACTTTATTATCCATTTGGACTTCTAGCCTCTGATTCTACTCCTATGGTTATGTTTTTATTAGTTTCTTTTCCTAGGTGTTTGAAGATTGTTGCTCCTCTCTTCTGTCCTTTGAAGTGCTTCAAGTATTTTATGAAGAGTTGCTTTTCCGGACATATATTCTATCATCTTGTTTATGTCATGGAAGATTTTTCTCTCTCCTTCAAGTATAATTGACATTTTTGCTGGGTAAAGTATTCTGGGTTGGCATCCATAGTCCTTTAACACTGGGAATTCTTTGCTCCATGTTCTTCTTGTTTTCATAGTTTGCACCGAGAAGTCAGTTGTAATTCTGATGGGTTTCCCTTTGTATGTGACTTGTTTTTATTTATTTATTTTTTTTTTGTAGCCTTCAGAATTTTGTCTTTGTTTTGGGCATCTAGCATTTTAACTATGATATGGCATGGGGAGTTTCTTTTCTGATCTTGTCTATTTGGAGTCCTATGTGCTTCTTGTATTTGTATCAGTATGTCTATTTTTAGTTTGGGGAAATTTTCATCTATTATTCTGTTGAAGATCTGATCAATACTATTTTCTTGAGATTCTTCTCCTTCCTCTATGCCTATGATGTGGAGGTTTGCTCTTTTCATAGTGTCCCATATTTCCTGGTTGTTCCACTTTTGTGTATTTTTAAATTTTTCATATTCTTTATTTGAGCTTTTTATTTGCTCTGTGTTATCTTCCAGATCTGATATTCTTTATTCTGCTTCTTCCATTCTACTTCTGAGGCTTTTTCCTTTCCTTTCTTCTTGATTGGATGAGTGTTCTATTTTCTTTTTCATTTCATCCTGTGTTTTCTTTAGTATTTCCATTTCCTTTTTGAGCTTCTCAATCTCTTCTTGGTGCTCCTTACTTCCTTGGTTGGCTTCCTTTTTCAGTGTTTCTACTTCCTTTAGGCGTTTGTTTTCTTTCTCCCTCTAGTTCTTTGTGGAGTTTGTCAATCTCTTCCTTTAGCTCTTTCCGAAGTTTGCCATTGTTTCCCTCTAGGAACTTTGTGAGTTTTTCATTCTCTCTTTAGTTCTCTGAATTCTTCTTTATTTTCTTTAATTTCTCTGCATAGGTCTGCAATTATTTCCTCTAAGATCTGTTTCTTGGGTCACCTCCAGGGGGATCCCGTTGTAGCTATCTCCTACAGGTTTGGTAGGGCCTGGTGCAGGATTATCCTGCACCTTCCCATGTTGTCCCTTCATTGTGTCCCTGGCATGTGGGTTTCCCTTTTGTGATTAAAATCACAAATGTCTTTTCACTATGTTAACGGCTGGTTTTGTTTGCCTCCTTCCAATGCTTTTTTTTTTCTTTCTTCCTCCTTGTTTATGGAGTATTGACTTGTCTATGTTCCAGGCTTTCAATTTTGTTTACATATTGGATATTGGAAGTCTAAGTCACTCTTCCCTTCCTGTTCTGAAGGTTCTCCATAAAAGTCCACTTGGATACTCTCTCATCAATTCCAGTTGGCGCTGGGATGGGGGGGATTTGCCTGACTTAGCCCGTGCCCCAGTACCTGTCTGGAGGGACTTCCGGGCTCCTGTGTTTCAGGAGCCTGCCAGCACAAAGACACAAAGGCACCAGACCAGACCCACCCGGCACCGGCTGTAAAGGCAGAGGGTGGCTCCACCCAGACAGCCACCCCCTACAAGGGTTTAGAGTTGAGACCCTTTTCTAGCAACCCAGGAGTCAATCTACCCTAAAATCTACCTGCCTGGAGTGACTTCTGGGCTCCTGTGCTTCAGGAGCCTGCCCAGCACCGGCTGCAAAGGCCAATGTGATCCTACTCTTAATAAAAAAGCAGAACTTTTGCATATGCTGTTGCAAAGTAAGGTTCATATGTTCTATGCTTTTAAAAATGAGTACTATAGCCTATTGAATTCCATCTTGTTAAATATAATATATGAAGGTATTTTTGGACTTCATATAATATATGAAGGTATTTTGCCACTGTCATGGCAGCCTGTCTTTTCACTTCAAACTTCATGTCATCGTTAGATGTAATTAGCATGCTCTTAATATTTTCAGACTTTGATCATGCAAAATGTTCAACACACCAGAATGTTCTAAGCAAGTTCTTATACCAGTGACTGTTCTCCTCCCAGTATCTAACTAGTCATCTCTCATCTTTCCTAAGTAAACCCTCATAATCAAGAATGTGTCAGATGTCTTGATATATGCCAAATTATATTACATGTGTAACAGTATCTTGGTCTGTCAACCTTAACAGAAACAAAATTAGTATGGCATTAGTTTTCTGTTGAAATTACTTTCACAGCCAGGTGTGGTGGTGCACATCTTTTATTCCAGCCCTCAGGAGGCAGAGGCAGGTGGATCTCTGAGTTCAAAGCCAGCCTGGTCTACAGAGCTAGCTCCAGGCCAGCTAGGACTAAAGGGAGACCTGTCTCAAAAAACATTCCCTCCAAGCTGGGTGTGCCATCACACGCCTTTAATCCTAGCACTCAGGAGGCAGAGGCAGGTGGATCTTTGTGAGTTCAAGGCCAGCCTGGTCTACAGAGTGAACAGCTGGGGCTACAAGAAGACCCTATCTCGAAAAGACAAAAAAAAAAAAAATACCTCCCCAAAAGGAAGAAATTACTTTCACAATATAATAGTTAACTTTTTGTTTACAACTAAGGACTAGGACTTAACTCACAAAAAGTTGATCTTTGATTATAAATAAGGAATAGGATTTAACTCCTATGCCAACAACAAAAAATAATTGGTAATGACTGCCTAAAGCACAGTTTTGGCAATGATCCCAAGTACTGACCAGAGACATAGCCATCAAAAACGTCAAGGGCTGATTACTTAGTAAGTCTGCCATAGGTATAAGAGATAAGAAAGTGGTACCCATACTTTTAGTACATTATTATGTAATTTAGGGCTTGAATTTTAAAAATCTAGGCCTTTATTTATCAGACTTTGGAATTTTACCTGCTCTGCCACTTATGAAGACATTTTTTTCTCCTTTAGACACAATGATCTATACTAATTTTCAGAACATCAGTGTCTCCTCCTGCCATATTTCTTCAAGATTGGTAAAAAACCTCAGTCATATGATTTGTGAGTTTTCTTAGTGCCTTTGAATGTATTTGATCCAGGTGAAGGAATTTTAATCATGTTCATTTATTGCAAGAAAATTATGTTGCTAAGTCTTTAACCATTTATGGCTTCTAATTATGTTTTCTTAATTTTTCATAGTTTTCAGGTAAATAATTGGCCTCCATGACAGATTTTCATTCAAAAGCTAGCCACAATGTTCCCAGGCCACATCCTTTTCTTAAATGACCTTGGCAGTTCATGACAGATCCCTGTAATGGTCTTGACTTATGCAGCATGACAAAAGTGATGTCATGTGACTTCCAAGATAGGTTATAGAAATAGCACACACTCTTACTTTACTCTCTTGATACATTCACTCTCAGCTGCTCTGCTGTGAGGAAACCTGAGCTACCCCATGAGAAGAAACACATAGATCACAACACATGAATATTATAGCCTAAAGCTCAGTCAAGATCTTAGTAGGAACCTTCAGAACTATCAGACATGTGAATGAAGAATGTCTCTTGATGATTTGATCCCCAAGCCTTCTAGTCTTACTAGCTGAGCTCCAGTCATCATGGAACAAAGAAAAGTTGCTCCTGCTGTCCCCTTCAACTCATGTTACAAAATATATAAACATAATAAAATAGCTATGTTAGGTCACTATGGATTTTGTTGCAGAGCAGTTGTAATTGGAACAATCTTCTTTCTAAAATAAACAAATATAAAATAGAAGGCCAAAGACATAGCTCAGTCAGTACAGTGCTTGCCACACAAGTATAAGAACCTCAGTTCGGGTCCCTAGCACACACCTAAAAAGCTATGTATTGGGGCATGCATTTATAATCCTGGTGCAGGGGAGGATTACTGGGGTTTGCTGACTAGTCGCTCTAACAAGATTGGTAAGCTCCAGCTTCAGCAAGAAGGGCTGGGAAAATGGCTCCATGAAGAAGAGTGCTTCCTGTGCAAGCATGAAGACCAGAATTTGAATCCCCAGCACCCATGGAAAAAGCTAGGTGTGAGGGAGCATGCCTTTAATCCCAGAGCTGGGGAGGCAGGAATAGGAAGAGCCCTGGGGTTGGTTGTCCAGCCAGTGTAGCCAAGAAAGTGAGCACGAGGTTCAATGAAAAACCCTATCTCGGGGCTGGAGAGATGGCCTAGCAGTTAAGAGCACTGACTGCTCTTGCAGAGGACTCGATCCCCAGCACCCAAATGGCGGCTGGGAACTGTCTTTGACTCCAGTTCCAAGGGCATCCGACACCCTCTTCTGACCTCCGCAGCATTGCACGATACGGGTGCACAAACATATATGCAGACAGCACATTCATACACATACCAGAATAAATAAAAATAAAAAAAAAAAGAAAAACCCTATCTCAAAAATCATGTCCAGCCGTGTGTGGTGGTGCATGCCTTTATTCCTAGCACTTGGAGACAGAGGCAGGTGGATCTCTGTGAGTTCAAAGCCAGCCTGGTCTACATAGTGAGTTCCAGGCCAGCTCAGACTAAAGGGAGACCCTGTCTCAAAAAGACAAAAAAAAAAAAAAAAAACTATGTCCAGAATTATTGGGTTATCATATTAAACTGGCTCATAGTGACTCACTGTTATACCCATAGATCGATATGTCTCTCAACTCTCACTAGAAAAGATTCATCATGCAGCAAATGGTGATTAACACAGAAACCCATGCCTGGCCCATGTGCAGAGACTAAGAGACTACAGAGTGCTTATGCTTGAGTAAGACACCTATTTCAAACCTGCCTTCCAAAGCTCAGGGACCATTGCAGAAGAAGAGGCAGAGCTATTGTAAGAGCAAGAGGTCATGGATGAACACAAGGAAACAGGGTTTTCCAGTCAGCGATTCATAGGAATTCACCGCACTGGTGACAACATGAGCAAGTACTGTGCAAGGTAAACCAGACAAACTCCATCAGAGACATGGGAAGTGGGTAAAACCACCCAACCTAAGGAACTTATGGCTGCCGGAGAGTCTCTTTCAAGGACGGGACTTTTGGTAGGTTAACCAGGCTCAGTGTCTCACACTGAGGGGTATTTGGGGACACAAATTAAACTCTATAGGCTTTATTATTATATATGATAGAGTACATTAAAGTGAGTGGGGGGCAATAAGAGGGATACGGATAGTGACACACACACATGCTCTCTGCTGTCTCTCTCTTACACACACACACACACACACACACACACACACACCACTCCTATAGTAACTGCAACTTGTACAAAGATGGAAACCTAAGTAGAGGCCAGCGTACCATATGTTCAGTGTGTTGAATGTTCTCTACATTAGTACAACCAAAGCATAGATTTAGAAATCTTGTTTCAGGCTGGAAAGATGGCCTAGAGGTTAAGAGCGCAGCTGCTCTTGCAGAGGAGGTGCTGAAAACCATCTTTAACTCCAGTTCCAGGGGAATTCCCACACCCTCTTCTGACCTCCTCGGCATTGCAAGAGACAGGTGCACAAACCTACATGCAGACAGTACACTCATACACATAAAAAAATAGAAATTTTGTTTCATGTTTACTATTGGTGTTATATCAAAAGCCACAATTCAAATGTTTTATTGAACAAGATTGCAAAAACAAATCAGGGTCAGATAATGTTGTTTCCATTTGAAACGGATGAAGAAGGAATGGAAAAACCTGTCGTCCAAGATCCCAGTAACATCACCTTGTGTGTTATGTTGACCTCTATATCCTGGACATGCTTCTGCCCACTCAGCGCTTGAGTGGGAGGGAACTGTCCAGCACTGCTGCTTCCTGAACAAAGGCCATTAAACCCAGTAAAAGGAAAGCCAAGCTCATGCCGTAGCCTGCGTTCGAGAGTTCCCTTGGGAAGAAATCAAAGGCCTCCACGGTGAGATGGTCTCACCTACCTTCCCTGCATAACTCCTATGAACGCCATGATCAAAATATGAGGAAGAATTCAGGCACCGCTCAACTGATCACTAACTACAATGTCTGTTAATGCTGGAAATATAGAGAACACCCTGTTTATTCTTTTAGGAAAACAAGAATTAAATTCTCAGGATCCTGTCCTGCTTGCTACCTAAGTTCAAAAAAGAACCTGAACCTTAAAATATACTAAAATATGTACCTCCGTTATGCTTACTACTAACAGAGTCTGCTCTGCAAACCAAAGATGTCAGATGAAGACTACCAAAGACCCTCTAATACAGGGATCAATTTAACTACTTTATTACGATCGACTACATTTTTGTATTAAAATAATTTTCCTGAAATTTAATCACTGAAAGTCATTTTGCCAGAATAAGGAATCTTCTGCTGCTCCTCAGCCTTATAGTCTCAGATGAGGGGACAGGATGAAGGCTGGTGGGATGGGATCTGTGCTTCAGCTGTTTTCCAACACTTTAAGTCAGGGTTGTCGTTTTTTTTTTCAGGGTTGTCATTTTTAATAAAGCGAATTTTTATTCAGCTTTAGACATGATATTTTTATTAAGGACTGTTAAGGAAATAGAATACTATAGGAGATAGTTACTCAGATAACAAAATATTGCACTGGATGCTATAGAAGATTTTTAAATGCGATAAAGTTCCAGGTAAAAGTCATTCCGTGTTCCCTGCTCCTTGAAATACCTAGAGACTGCTGCACTTATGGACATATTTTTATTTTTGCTGAAAAGTTCTGCAACCTACATTCTTTAAATAATAATTTGTAAAGACTGGTATATATAAAGTCGTATTTTTCTGTCAAAACAAATCTTTGCTCTTTTTTATTCTCTGGGCATTTTGCCCTACATCCCATATTTGTTCAAATAAAGAACAACATATTATATATATTTTGACCCCTGCCTGCTAAAGATGCTATTTCAGGATTTTTCCCCCCTTCAGATCCCAAGTGATACAAGTTGGGATGATCAAGTGGTAACCATGGTGATAGAAACCAGAGTTCAAATCTTAGTAAGGGCCTGTCATTCTTTCCCACGGTGTAGCTCTCACATTCTAAGACTAATCCAGTATCTAAAAATACAGCACAGGACAGCTCGTGTTGCCATTTACGGGAAAATATGACTTGAGTTAGTTAACTAATTTTTCTATAGCATAAAGAGAGTCCCTAGTTTCTAAACTAAGAGATTTCAGTTTTAGGAAAACAAAAAATGGGTAAGGGAAAGAGAAACATTTTCTGTTTACCCAGTTAATTTTTGAGACTGAGAAACTAATAGAAATGGAAGCCCAGGTCCAATGGAAAGGTATTCTACAGAATCAATAGAGGTGCTAATAAAAGGCCAGCCATTGATGCAACCTGTGCTGTATCCACAGGCACAAAGACAAAGCAGTCACAGAAGCTTTCCTCCAACTGGAACATTCTCACAAACATTAGCTACAGCTTAACTGCTTGGCTTTGTAAGTAGAATGCCAGTGACTCTCAGATGTGTTGTGGAGTAGCTGGCTTAGCACCAGCTCATGGCTGTGATTCTTTCTGCACCTGGTCCCCCTAAGTTATGTGGGAGAGACAAGTTCAATATTTCCCTCAGGCCCACTTTAGAGTTTATAATAAGAGGCTTTGTTTTGATTTGATCCTCGGACTTTAGATTACACAAATTCTGAATACCAAAAATGGCAAACAGAGAGGCAGAATTTTTTTTTATAAAAAGCTTAACTTACTTTTGCTGGGGGGTTGGGAGGGTTGCTGCCAATGAGCATGCAATTTCATTATATAAACTAGCTTGGCTGAGTAAAACCTCACAGCCAGGCCTTACCCGTGTATTATTGTATGTCTCAATCTTAGATAAAACTCATGTTAATATTTTTTAGCTAAACTCCTACTGCCAGCTATTCCCCGGATCTTATTCTGAGAGTTAATGAAGACTGCCTATCTTTCAGCTTCATTACACATGGGAAAGATGTCTGTGCAGTTCTTGGGGCCTTCCTTTCAAGCTTACACTATTCAGTTCTGGGTGACCATGTTTATCCAGCTTCCCACTTCCAGGGATCTCTCTGCATCCTGATACAAAACCAGAGACTAATCTTCCTCTTTATAACCCTTAAAATTTCAAGAGGTTTTATAGAATGTGTAGATACAACCTAATACAACCTAAGACTAACTCAAAACAAAGGCTGAGAAATAGATTATTCAGCAATAGATTCATATATTGTGAAAAAATACACAGACAAGGCAAGGTTTGCCTAGAGAAAAGTTTGATGAGTCAGAGTGCCTCCCTTCCTTCAGCATAAACCTGACTTGATGGTCCAGGAGAAAACAAGACAGAAGACTGGAAAGTCCTTTGGCCAATTCTCTTGAAGGAAGAATTGATGGAGAAAATGGAGATGAAATTGTTATGTAGTAGCTAGAAACGATGATTTAGCATGTGATTTAGTAAGGCTAGAGAAAACAGCCAGGTTCATTTATGCATGTGATGGCCCACATGCAATGTATCTTCCTGAAAACAATTTGTACCCTGAATGTTTCACAGAACAGCAAGTCATTTGGGGGGTCTGTCCAGCTTACCGAATGAGGGAAATCACAAGGAACGGAGATAATGAGGACACGTGCACTCAAAATCTTCATCTCCAGACAAGAAACCTGAGGATGTAGAAATTGTAGCAGAGAATCTAGAAGTTGGAAAACTAGAAACCTTTCTGTGGGGGAGATCAGGATATAGTCTAAGGTTATGCTATAAATCATTTAGGAAGAATATTAAATTTGCCAATATTAAAATTGCAGAGCTGGTTTCCAAAGCTGTGTCTATAGTCATGGGCAAAACTGAGAGGTACAGCTTTGTTCATAAGTGCATTTACATACATGCAGACAAAACTTTCCTCATCAAAAATAAGAATATAAAAATTTTAAACAATATTAAATAATAATCTAATAGAATCAGTGCTAACATTTTGCCCTAGTATTTCCAAAAGCTGAATCATGAAAACTGCTCCATTATCTTGCTTGAATGAAGAAAGATTCATCTTTTGGGGAGCTCATGACTCTAAGTTCCTTTCCTCTGTCTTCCAGTTCAGATGACATGGCTCCATTTTTGTACTAAATATAAATAGCAGTACTGAAGTCTAATTACACCTCTTAGTTTTTGGAGCCCTGAGAAGGAAGACTTCCTATTCTCTAATATCTAGAAACAGTAAGTAGTGACAGGAAGCAAGATGCTGAGATTCTGAAGATGCCATGCCTTCCTTTCTCCCTTTGCACTGTTAATTACATAAATTATCACTCAGGAGTTCAGAAGACCAAACTGTGGTGGACCAGACTAACCTATGAGAGTCGATGGATTCCACAAAATTTTCAGATGGAAGGATTTACAAAAATCAGTAAGAAACTTAGAGTTCTTGGGTGAAATTGTCCAGGGTTCCTTTGTTTACAATTACAGATATAATAATGTATGACTGCACTGATTCAGTTGAATGGATTGTGTTTTCTCTTTCACTACAACAGAGATGGATAACACTGATCAAATATAAAATGGGCTTTCCTGCCTTGTGCTTCCCAGCCAGACTACCTTGTGGATAGTTCAGGATCTTCTACCTGCTTCTGACTAAGTGTGAACAGATCTGAAATCTACCATTTTCCACTTGAGGCCTAGAAAATAGGTGAGTTCTGGTTCTCTCTTCCCTGGCACCAGTACCTTGGAGAGAACTTGGGTACCTGTGCTACTGATGCTGGTGGGGGAGTCGGCCAATCTGCACTGAACCTCATATGAGCAAGAAAGGGCCTTTGTAGGTTAACAGACGGTTCAGGGTGAACTTGTTCCCGATACTTAGATTACTCTAACTTGGCAAATTTACAGGGAATAATAATTTACAGATTTAATAGTATTATAGAAAATGATGTTTTTGTGATCCCCAGTTGTCTTGTCGACGCAACTTAACTTAGAAACAGCCAAGGAGAGGGAGCCTCAACTGAAGAATTTCCTCAATCAGATTTGCCTGTGGCCAGGTCTGTGAGAGATTGTCTTGATTGATGACTGATGGGAGACAGTCCAGACCACTGGGGGTGGCAACATCCTTAGACAGATGACCCAGGCTGTCTAAGAAAGTTAGCTAAGCATGAACCAATGAGCACTGTTCCTCTACTGTTTCTGCTTGAGTCCCTGCTCTGACTTCATTTATGATGAACCATGACTGGGAAGTGTAAGCTGAAATCAACCTTTACTCCATAAGCTGCTTTTAATTGTTTTATCGTGGCAACAGAATGAAGCTAAAACAGCAGGTTAAAAAATGTTTATTCATCTACGGTAACTAAATTTTTTCATGAACCTGAATTAGAATCCAAGTTCTGCAATTTACCAGCAAAATTACTTTAGGTGGGTTACTGAACATTATTCCCTTAATTTCTAGATAAGTAAAATGCAGTTAATAATATTACTTTAAATGTTGTTGAGATGATTAAATGAAGTACTATACGTATATACTATATATATTAATATATATATCAATATATATATAATCATGGTATTACATAATAATTTAGCAAATGTTATTTTAAGGGGTTTCATCATAAAGTTATGGTTGTGGTCATCTGGAAAATAAGCAATATCAAGATCTTTAGGGGGTGCTGAAAGGGTAATGATGACTCTGCCCATGTTAAAAATGGGGGGTTGGGGTTGGTGGCCGCGCACGCTTTTAATCCTAGCGCTTAGGAGGCAGAGGCAACGGTCAGATCTTTGTGAAGTTCAAAAGTGCCAGCGCTAGGTCTACAGAGTGAGTTCCCCAGGACAGCTGGGGCTACAGTGAGACCCTGTCTCGCAAAAAGCAAATATCAAATAAATAAATAAATTAAATAATCATAAAATAAATATAAACTTGTTAAAATTAAATATAAATTAAATTATAATTAGAATGGGGGTTGTATCTATATGTATATATCTTCTTTATCTCGATAACGGCAACTGTGTAGGTACTATAATGTAAAATCTTTAGACAGGTTCTCTAGAATGTGCACATCCTACCCACTTGTTGTTTAAACTCTTGTACATTCACTGTATTGGTTAGGAAAGGGATTACTTCATATGTTTTAGGGTAATATAAAAATTAAAGGGGGAAAATGTATGACGATTCCTAAACATATGTGTTTTGGAATTAACCATACCAGTTTTATTCCCAGACACGAGATTCCATAACTCTTTCGATTGCATATGTTGATGTGGTCTACTATAGGCATGCTTGTGATGGAAGCACATTACACAATAAGGTGAGGAAATACAACATACCATAGAAGATGATCTAAAGAACTGACCTGATTCAGGGCATGGTGGCGCTCACCTTTATTCTTAGCATTCAGGAGGCAGAGGGCAGGCAGAACTCTCCCGTGAGTTCAAGTCCAACCTGGTGTACAGAGTAAGTTCCAGGCCAGCTGGCGGGCTACAGGGAGACCCTCGTCTCAAAAAGAAACGATTAAGTTTTAAACTCTGCACCCAGACAACACAAGCCTCTACAGTCGAAAAAACTTTGGAAGGACTAGAAAGACAAGGATTGGCAAGACACTGCATATGGCGAGAAGGCCATTGCAGATGAACAGCGGTGGGATGGGCGCGGACGAGGGGAGAAATAGTGCTGTCTCCATAGCTGCTATGAAAGATAAACATGAAAATTACACAATTTTTCAATTACATGTATATAAAAACAATAATAATCTAATGGAAGGGGAAAAAGATGAGGTTGTCATTACGCAGTGACAGCCGTGTGTTGGCGATAAGGGCTCTAGGAGTGTGAAAGAGAAAATGTTGGCATTCCTGCACCTAGACACCAAGGAGCATGGAAAATCACCGAGAGATTTCTGACAGATCGGGTCTTTCTGCTTACAAGGACAGATGTCGATCCTGCCGACCTGGACCGCTCTTAACAGCGAGGACCCGAGGGTTCATCACACGCAGCGCCCATATGGCAGCGAAGAACCGTCTAAAACTCCAATTCCAGGAGCAACTCCAGTTCCAGGGGAAGTGCCCGAAGACCCCCATCTTCTGAACACATCCCCTCCGCATAACGGCTGCGCGCGCCATTTGGCACGCACCACACGGTCACCGGATGCACAGATCTATATAATGCACGAGTATACATAGTGTGACCAGTCTTAACAATTAAAAAAATAACAATTAATTAAAAAAAGTGATTCTTAAGTAGTGTAAGGCTTTGTTTTCTTGCTTTCGTTTCAGTGGTGAGTGCTCTTTAGAGGACTGTAAGAAACATTACCTACCACACTCAGCAAATCCCTTCTTTTACTCCTTCAAGGGAAGATGGACTTGCTGACCTCAGAGCTGTGAACAGCCTCAGTGGTCCCTTCCCCAACCAGATCCATAAGATGTTCCAAGAGATGCAGCACAGCCGCACCTGAACAAATACCCAGCAAGATCAAAGTGCCAGCATCACTAGCAGTGACCTCACATTGACGATGGAACTAGCTAATCCCTGGTGATGTCTGAAGCAAATTTCTATTGAGAAGGTGGCAGCACTTAGGACATAGAAATAAGGCCCCTCCCAAAGTGTAAGGTGTTAGCCAAAGGCCAAACCCAGGCACCAGTCTTTGTTTTAAAACCATAAAAGAAAGAAAAGTCAAGAATGTAAGAAACATACTGTATGTGGGAGAAAGGGAGGTAAAGATTGCTTATGAACAAAAGCCTATACCTCAGAGAAGACCCCATGGAAAAGGGAGCTGGAAAAGAGGAAGGAGGCTGGACCACAAAGGATTAAAGAAATGTCTGTTGGACAACGAAACATCAGAACAAGTTCATTTCCTCTCTCTTCTTTAAGAAACAGTTTGTGGGGGACTGGAGAGATGGCTCAGAGGTTAAGAGCACCGACTGCTCTTGCAGAGGACCTGGGTTTGATTCCCAGCACTCACATGGTGTCTAAGAACCATCTTTAACTCCAGTTCCAGGGGAATCTAACCCCCTCTTCTGACCTTTGCAGCATTGCACGACACCGGTGCACCAACCTACATGCAGACAGTACACTCATACACATAAAAGAAAAAAAAAAAAAGGAAAGTCCTTTCCTGAAAAAAAAATAGTTTGTGAATCAAGATTTCTGTTCACTCAGCTTTTCAATATAATCAGCAAAGTATACATGAGTAGAAATCATGTTTTCTGAAGCAGATGATTCCAGAGCCTTTAGTTCAAGTGAAAGAACTCAGCCATTCTGGCAGATAAGTTTAGAGAAGACTGGAAAATTCTATGAAGAGGAATTTTAAAAGCTTGCCTCTTATTCTTTTTTTTTCTTTTTTTTTCTTTTATTTGTTTATTTTGAGGGATTCTACAATGTAATAGTATAGTTGTTTTCAGATAACATTGATGTTACTCAGTTTGCTGTACAATTAGGTAATTGGTGCATTTTTTTGAAGTGAGTCAAATTATTAAGCATAAGCAATGAATGTAAGTAACATTCATGTAAAACCAATTTGCAAGTATCTATATCCAAATTTTGAACTAGCAACCCAAGTATTCAACTCCTCTTTTAGAATGCCCAGGGTCCCAGCTGAGGAAGGTAAAGATTACCTTAGGGTTGTTCTCTTATAATCATTAGAACTTTGAAATGATACTAAAATTTGGATTTGCTTACCTGGTGTTCCTTTTACCAACTCTGGTAAGGGGGAGCAATGTACAAAATTTGAGTATCATACTTTGGCTGAGGAATAATCAATTTTCAATCAAATATTGCCTCTTACTCTTTAGAGAAGATTGTAAAGTCATTGATTATGAAAGAAAACAGTGGAGGTACTTGACTGTGGTCTCATCATTTTACAAATGAGAAAAATAAGGTCCCTGAAGCAAAGCAATCAAAGATTTGTAGGACAGAATCAGGGCTAAAACGCCGCTTTCCACATTTGTATCAATTACATATTTTTGTCTTGAGCATAACTGAAAGTAAACAATTTAAGTTTAATCTCATCTGATTATATACTCATATAAAATTCATATTTCTAAATTTAGATGTCTCTATCTCAGTTTTTATTGGTAAATGTAGCTGTGACACTACAGCTTCCAAAAGACAGATGGATGTGAAAGGCGCAGTTTCACAAATGTAGGTATCTATTTTAGTGGTTTAATGCCAGGATCCATTCAGCAAGATTGATTTATTCAACAGGCATTTATGGAGATCTTATTACATTCTCAATGCTACTGTGCTGAATACTTGAAAGGATCTCATCAAAAATATATAAGAAAAACATTTGAAGCTTTACTTCCATAAGATGTCTACCCTCCTGAAAGAGAAGCTGATCCTGAACCATAGATGGGAAAGAAGGATGATGGGGGAGGGCATGGGAGAGCAAACAGGTACAGGGAGGAGACAGGGGCCAGGGAAGGGAGGGGAGAACAACTCAGATGAGAACCGTTCTGTATGCAATTTCACATGGGAGAACGATCATATGACATTGTAATGAACCCAAGATAAATTGAAATGCAAGGTTTACTATCTACATTGTCTGAAAAACACTGACTGAAAATTGAAAAGTTCTTGAACATTCCACTAAGCGTGTCCTCCTCTGAGGTTGGCTTATCTCTATACTACACTTCAGCAAAATCCTTCACACTTTAAGAGTCACATGTGGGTCTGGAGAGATGGCCTAGTGGTTAAAAGTGCCAACTGCTCTTGCAGAGGACCCGGTTTGATCCCCAGCACCCACATGGCAGCTGAGAACTGTCTTTGATTCCAGTTCCAGGGGAATACGACACCCTTTTCTGACCTCTGCAGCATTGCTCAACACGGGTGCACACACCTACATGCAGATAGTACATTCATACACATACAAGAATAAATTTTAAAAAATTTTAAAAAGAGTCACATGTATGCTTAGTTTTAACAAAAATCAAGGCTTAAATTTTTTTCTCTCTTTTTGAGACAGGGTCTCCTTGTAGCCGTAGCTGACCTGGAATTTGCTATGTAGACCAGGCTGGACTTGAACTCACAGAGATCTGTCTGCCTCTGCTTCCCGAGTTCTGGGATCAAAGGCTTCTGCCAGCATACCCAGCTTTAAAATATTTTATTACAAAAATCAGTATTGCCGGTTTAGAAAACCTTGGCTTTAGAATATTACATCATTGCTCAAGAACTTACGGATGACATGGAGGTACTGGTCCAGATGGGAGCAAAGTTATCTGAGCAGGAATGAAGACAAGCTGTGCTGAAATACGCCATCCAGCCTCACCTAACAGGGGTGGCGGGCCCAGAGCAAGGGAAAGCAGGAGCCATGGACCTGGCTCCGCTGGTTCGGAACACCAGCGTAGCACTGCCAGCAGAAAGAAGATGCTAATGGCATTGCATAGGAAAGAGAGGGCGGGGCTGGAGAGATGGCCTAGCGGTTAAGAGCGCCGACCGCTCTTACAGAGGACCCAGGTTCGATCCCCAGCACCCACATGGCGGCCGAGAACCGTCTGAAACTCCAATTCCAGGAGAACTCCAGTTCCAGGGGAATCCGAAACCCTCTTCTGACCTCCTTGGCATTGCACGACACAAACCTGCATGCAGACAGTACCTTCATACACATACATAAATAAATAAAATTAAAAAAATAAAGAAAGAAAGAAGTAAAAGAAGTATATATATAAAAAAAGAGAGAGGGCAAAAGCTGTTTGAAGATGAAGGATAATAAACCAGATAGAAAACGTATTATAGGGGCTGGAGAGATGGCCTAGCGGTTGGGAGCGCTGACCGCTCTTGCAGAGGACCCGGGTTCGATCCCCAGCACCCACATGGCGGCTGAGAACAGTCTGTGGCTCCGGTTCCAGCAGAGCTCCAGTTCCAGGGGAATCCGGGACCCTCTTCTGACCTCCGCGGCATTGCACGACACGGGTGCGCAGACCTGCACGCAGACAGTGCATTCATACACATAAATAAATAAAATAAAAATTAAAAAAAAAGGAAACGTATTATAATGGCAAAAAAGCTAAAGACAAGATGACTACTTATGAGGTCATTTACTAATTTCAAGCTATGAATTTTAACAGCTTCATAAATATTTCACAACGTTAATTCAAAGTGCCAATTTGGATTGCGCGGTTATATGAACAAAATATTATATACATTTTTATTAATATATATTATTAATATATATAAAAAGGAGGAGCCTGTTGACGAGGGTAAGTGGATAAGAAACAGGAACTTTCTGCTAATTTGCCTCTCCACCCAGAAGAGACACCTTCTTATAATTCCAGCAAGGAAGTACATGTGCTAGGTAAATCTCTGTTTGTAAAGAGCACACAGAGAAAAATATATATCCAGAAAGAAGAGCTTGAGTAGATCATAGTGGAATTAGAGGAAACTAACTCAGAGAAGCATTTAAAACAATATTAACCACAGTAGGCCCATATCCATGGGGTACTATGTGAAAATGTAAATTGGAACTGGGACTGTATCATTGATGGCTTAATAAGCTCCACTTAATTTTTTAAAGTAATAGAAAAGATCCATCTATGTTAAAATATCCTTGCTCATTGTGTTACTACCTATATAAAATTTGTATAACTTCTAACATACAGAGCTTATGACTATAAGAAAAACAGAAATGACCATCAAGCAAAGCAGAGAGAGATGATTTATTCTCTCTTTGATAATTCAGCAACCTTCAGAAGCTTCTAGTGTCTTAAGCAAGTGGTAAAACTACCAAAGAGCACTGAACTGTTTTAAGAAGACCAGCCTTTTTCTGTCTTCCTATGTTGCTTGAGCTTTCAACCTTTCATTCATTCATTTCTCTTACAATTGAGGACTTAGGGTATTATATAATTATATATATATATATATATATACACACACACACACACACATATTCCCCTTAGCCTTTTTTGTGACACTACTTTCACATGTGACCTTTGCAAACAGCTTACTCAACCAACATTAAATCAGAAAGAAATCTGAAAGATCCTTCATCCCTTACTATTTAAAATAGGCTAGGAGCTAACTCTTCAATATTTATGATCACTCTCTGAAAATATATGTTTGTTCTACTGGAAAATAAGGTTGCCTTGAACAGAGTTGCAGGAAATGTGATTTGAAAATCCAAGTTAAACATGTCCAGAACTCATATAGGGAGGGCAATGATATAAATGAAACTTAAGTTAGTGGTCCACCAAATGAATGGCCTTGGTGGAGTCTAGCTAGAGTCAAAGATCAAGGAGGCAGCCGGGGCTCTGGCTGGAGTTATGGGTAGTAGTTAAGGCTCATGCTGTGAGCACCAAACAAAGCCAGATGGAAGCAAACTATCTCTTTCTGGATTGTTCTAGAGCTTTATGATCTGAAATATTCAGTATTTGTTGAGGGTTTAATAATTCTCAGAGGAAATGCAAAGTGTTGAAAGTGACTAGAACACTGGTGTTAAACATCTATGGACTTGGTCATCAGCTATATCACATAATAGTTGATAAATTAAGTTGTTAATATTTCTGAAACACCAAGCCACTTATCTGAAAACTGAGTCCAGAGGCCAGAGAGATGGCTCAGTGGTTAAGAACATTTGCTCTTCTTCCAGAGGACCTGGATTTAATTCCCAGTACCCAAATGGTGGCTAACAACCTTCTGCAACTCCAGTTCTATGTGACTCTAGTTCTAGAGGATCCAGCACCCTCTTCTGGTCTCTTCGAGCATTGCATGCACATGGTACACTTACATGCATGCAGGCAAAACACTCTTATACATAAAAATAAAAAGATAATAAAAACTTTTTTAAAAAACTGAGTCTGCTGCAGTCTAATTAGCATAATCTGCAAGCATCCCTAGCACGGACCTGTTTATATAGTGCATGGTTGATTGTTCCACATCTTCCTCCTCTTTCTTCCTATACATATTACAACATGAGTTGATTGATTGAGGTAAGGGGCTAATATAAACTAACCCTTCAGAAATTAGCTTTATTAGAAGACAAGGCCTGATCATGCTTCAAAAAGGGAAGCCTGGTCTAGCAAGAGCTGACTTTGTTCTCCAGAGGATGGAACTGGTAAATGAAAAGCCAAAAGGAGCCAGGGGCTCCCTCCCCCTGCCCCCAAAACCTGAGGACCAGATCCCCAACTGACCTTGAGAAAACAAAAACCTTGGTTAATCTGGGCTAACAATGTGGCCTTAAGCATTCAAAAGGAAAGTATAACCAGAAATAAATAATTAGCAAGGCCTGAGAAATTGTACTTCAGGTATAAAACTTGAGATCTTAGTAAAAAGACAAAGAGCAAAAAAAGAAAAAAAAAAAAAAAAAAAAAAAAAAAGAGCACAGTTGGTTTTTGCCTGTCTTTACTGGCCCAAGTGCCCAGCTACCAGCTGTGGTTGCCAACCTTTTGCCATCTTTCAAAGGACATGAGACACAGCTTCTTAACACTTAAATATAACTGAAGACCTTCCATGTGTCTCCAGGAATACTCCAAACCTTCAGTGTCAGATGGGGATTACTGAAATACCCAGCTTGCGGACTGAGGCTATCACTGGGCGGTCTTTCAGCCTCTTTCTGAGTATTGATTGCCATTGTTTGACTACCCAGGCTGTATCGTGGAGGCAAGTACAGGAAGATCAAGGACACGACAGGGTGCTTACTTTGCGGCACTTCATTTGGTGGCCATTGAGGATAGGGAAAAAGCCTAGTGTGGAGCCACCAAGGCCAGGGAACTGATGGTAGGTTTAGGGCTTCTTGCCAAGCGAGCGAGCCTTCAACATGACATGCTTTCAGGCCTAATAAAAAAAAGAAATTCATAACGCTAAGATGTTAAAAGAGATATATGCATATTATGGCATATTTTTGGAGTGTACAAAGTTGGAAGGACCACACAACAACAAATAAGACTGGGCTAGAAAAACTGCCTGAAACATTAAAACTTATCTGCTCAAAACAATAAACTTCTCATTCAAAAATTTTAAAGAGACTGAGAAAAAGATGAAAAACATGTTTGGGCTGCGGCATGGTTGGCACACACCTTATCCTAGCACTTGGGATGGCTTCACTCTGGGCAGCTGGATCTTTTGCGCACTGGTGAGAGAGAATTCAAACCAGCTCTTGGCTTGTGAAGATATATACAACAGACGGTGAGCACTGGAGAAGACACCTAGAGATAATCTAGACCCCCCAAAAAAAGAAGGAAAGAAAAGCACAAATAAAAGAAGACCATGTGTGCTGTTGGGAGTCAAATGTCAGTCAATAGAAGCTCTCGGTGGCTAAACGACGTGGCGCAGCGAGGGAATTGACAGAAAATGGGTCTATGACTGACTGAAAATTTCTGTATGAAACACAAAGCTTCACCATTAAGACAATTTGGCTATACGTTTGGGAAAAAAAAGGATGGTCTTTGGGCCCTTGGAGTTGAAGAAAGGCGGCAAGTACATACTATATCGTGAGACCTCATGAACTGAGGGCCTTACAAGAAAAGAGAGGCCTGCGACTCTTCATAAGGCTAGAGAAGGACTTTATGACAGAATAGTCTTGGTCGCGGACTTGTGGTATATGCCTTTAAGCTTGATACTCAGAAGGCAGAGGCAGGAGGATTCTCTGTGGAGTTCAATGCAGCCAGAGGCGGCGTGATCTACAAGGTTGACCAATGTATTTTCCAGACAAGCAGCAGTTGTTTGCCTTTGTACTGAACTTCACAGCAATAGTGCACCCAGTATGCACCTAAGACATGCTCGCATAAGTCTCAAGCACTGACAAAGTGTGTGTGTGTCATGTGTGAAGGTNGGTTGCCACTGCTTTTGGCATCCTTCAAAGACATGAGACACAGCTTTTCAACCTTCCAATATGGACTGAAGACTCATGTCTCTCCAAGAATACTCCAAACCTTCAGTGTCAGATGGGGACTGCTGAGACATCCAGCTTGTGGACTGAGCTATTACTGGGGTTTCAGCCTCTTCAGAGTATAGACTGCCATTGTTGGACTACCCAGGCTGTATCATGGAGACCAGTACAGGAAGATCAAGACACGACATGGTGCTTACTGGACTTCATTTGGTGGCCATGGGAAGGGAAAAAGCCCAGTGTGGAGCACAAGGCCAGGACTGATGGTGGTTTGGGCTTGCCAAGGAGGAGCCTTCAAACATGACATCTTTCAGCCTAATAAAAAAAAGAAATCATAAGCTGAAGATGTTAAAAGATATATGTGGCATGCATATATGCATATTTTGGAGTGATACAAATTGGAAGGAACAACAACAACAAAAGACTGGGTCAAAGAACTGCCTGAAACAGTAAACTTCTGCTCAAAACAATAAACTTCTGCATCAAAAATTTTAAAAGAGACTGAGAAAAAGATGAAAAACATGTTTGGGCTGGGCATGGTGGCACACACCTTTAATCCTAGCACTTGGGAGGCAGTGGCAGGTGGATTTTTGTGAGTTCAAGACCAGCCTGGTCTATGAAGGAAGTTCCAAGACAGCTGGAGCTACAGGGAGACCCTGTCTCAAAAAGACCCCCCCAAAAAAAAGAAAGAAAGAAAGAAAATAAAAGAAAAACATGTTTGGCAGAATGCATGAGCTCTGGTGGGGTGGGGAGGAGGAATGAGAAATGGGTCTAGACTTGACTGAAAATTTTGTATGAAATGCACAAAGCTTCAATAAAAATTGGCTTTGGGGAAAAAAAGGTGTCTTTGGGCCTTGAGGTGAAGAAAGGGGCAGTACATTATATCTGAGACCTATGAATGAGGCCTTAAAGAAAAGAGAGCCTTGCCTTTAAAGGCTAGAGAGGACTTTATGAAGATAGTTTGGTCTGGCTTGTGGTATATGCCTTTAAGCTTGATACTCAGAAGGCAGAGGCAGGAGGATCTCTGTGAGTTCAAGGCTAGCCAGAGGCGGGTGACTACAAGGTGACAGTATTTTCCAGACAGCAAAGCAGTTGTTTGCTTGTATGAATTCACAGCAATAGTGACAGTATGCACAAGAATTGCTTGCATAAGCTCAAGCCTCACAAATTCCTAGGATGGAGTGAAAGTGAGCAGGAAGCCCCACCCCTACCGGACGAACAGCAGCAGCTGGGGGATGCTGGGAAAAGGACAGTTTTCTCTGAGGGTATGATGGTGGATGAATTTACCAGGCCCAACGGCATTCTGGAATAACAAATTGAACCCCATAGGCCTTAAAAACAACAACAACAATAATAATAATAGCAGAGGACATGAAATTGGATGAGGGATGCCAATGGAGGGACCCAGATGGGGGACCAGTCTAAATATGATCAAAAGGCATTTATGAAATCTCAAAAAATTCAATAAAAATATCCTAAATATAGCTTAAAGCAAGAGAGATAGCTGTGTGGAAGGGATGGATGGGATGAGGGGTGTTGTTGGGGAGAGTCTTCGGAGAAAAACAGAACAAAAGAAAATATCTGACTTTTCTATCCTTTAAGGGGGTGGTGGAAAGGTCTACGCCATCTGACTTAGTCTGAGACAGCCTATATGACAGGCAGAATGGAGGAGCCAAGTACCGATTGAACCATAAATAAAAGGTTTAAAACCCCAGCATGGATGGCTTCTTAACTTTTTGTCTCAGAGAGAGACACATACAGAGAGAGAGGGACAGAGAGAGAGAGACAGAGAGAGACAGAGAGACAGAGACACAGAGGGACAGAGAGAGACAGAGACACAGAGAGACAGAGAGAGACAGAGACACAGAGAGACAGAGACACAAAGAGAAAGAGACAGAGAGACAAAGACAGAGAGAGACAGAGGAGACAGAGACAGAGAAAGTGAGCAAGCTGCATAGACTGATTTCTTTAGACTATGAGATCTGGCAGGCTTAGAGTGACAAGAATCTTAAAGGGACAGGCCCATGATCTAACCATAATCTTGGGCAATACCCATGTGTTCTGAAATGTGAGCATACTGTGCATTCCTTCAGAAATAACAGATAAATTTTGCCAGTATTGTTGTCCTAGAACTCTACTTGCTAACAAGTGAAATGCGAAGACAAGAGTTCCTTGGGTCAGCGTTGTGTACTAAGTTGATTCTAAGGCTGTGGATTCTACAGCTGAACTTGAGTCTGCCATTTATGCTGTAACAAGAACTTTTATATTATGGCCTTGGAAACCTCTGCTTAATTAGTCTGTCTTAGTTTTCTTAGCTACAACCAAGCAAATAGAAAAAACATTTGCAGTTGTAGGAATTAAATAATTTCATATACGAAGGGAAACAGTGCTGTATACATGGCTACTGCTCACCCAATTGAAGGTTGTTCAATTCTAGGAGACAGGGAGATTCAGGGTGATTTTTCAAAATACAAGAGCAAGCATTACTAAGGGCTTTCTATTGGGATTTCTTCAAGAAGAGACCTAGCCTGCAGTTTGTTGATGAGAACGGCACCTGTGTAGGGAAGGGGGTGGTTATATACAAATGTGAATGAAAGTCAGTTTTGTATGCCAGCACCCATTAATATTTGTACTGTATGTGAGTGAGGCCTGTGACAATGCCACCATTCTCAACCCATGATTTGGAAAATTATCACCCAGAAAAACACAGTATGCTTAATCTTACAAAAAAAAAAAAACAGATTTTTTGTTTTGGGTTGCAGTTTTATGATTAACTTTAATGTAAAGCAAGTTCTTTCTGGGGTCTATATGAAATAGAAGGTAAGAAGAAAGGAATAATCACCTCCATTTATGACAGGGTTTTCTGTTGGAGCCAGTCCTAAGGCGCTGTTAAGAGAGACCATTAATAGCTGAGTCACAGAAAAAGCTAATATTCAGTTTAATCAGCCACGGCATATTCATGACACTGTAGCACTCCGGTAGAGAGCCCTTTGCAACAACACTCTGAAAATGTTGGAAACTAGTGCCCTGCAGCACCTGTGTTGTCCACACCAGGGAAGCTTCATAGTCCTAGGGGATACCACCTTCAGAGACAAAAAGAATGCCTAAGGAAAAGAAATCCTTTGGCCAAACGGACCTCGGCAAAGATCCATGTAACTGTGTTCCTGCCTCCTTGCCTTTGAGTTCTGGCAAGCGCTAAAGAGCCATGGGTCTCCTGCCTGTACTTAGGTCTTAGGTTTAGGGCTATTTCTATAATCTTCATCCTCCTTCTCCACCCCCCCCCCCATGCATGGAGTAGGAAGGTAATATGTGCTATTGCTGTTTGGACCAGTTCTTAAGATATTAACTCCTTAAACTCCATAATCCAACTCAATCTGCTTTATTCTGCCAGCCCACACTGTTCCCTAGTAGATTCTTCCCCTCGTGGGCTGTGTAGGATACTGGAAGGCTAGAGAGGAAAAGGTCGTGCTTTTCTCTGTTTTCTTGTTGTTTGGGTCAGATCTCTCAGCAATGGCTCCTACCCTGGAAAATGCAATTTGTCCCAGACTCAAAGTCCTTTTTGTGACACCCTCAAACCAAGATTCACCTTGTCTTCTCAATAAAACTATTATCTGCTGTTTTTAAAGTAACAGCCTGAGCTCTAGAATTCCCAACTAACTAGGCTCAGCCATCGTTCCCAAGTATACCAGTAAAGGGACAAGCAATACTGAAAGCAGAGAAAGGAGATTTATTCAGTGTAGCTGTGTTGAGAAGAGGAACAAATAAAGATACCTAGTGGCCCCCAAGCCTGTCTTTGGGATACTGAAATGAGAATTAGGTTTAAATAAAGTGCAAGAGGTATATACAAAATCAATCAGTTCTGGCCAACGTGATTCTATTAGTTATTGAACCATAGTTTCCAGTCCATTCTGCAAGGTGGTCCAGTCCTAAAAAGCTGTTATGAAATTTCTTCCTGAGAGACAAATTGCTCCTTTGGCAGGCTCAAGGATTCAGTTATTTCTGTCTCCCAACATGGTATCCAAGAGAAAAATCACCTATTCAGGATCCATAGTCTGATAGCGTAGGGGAAGGGAACAAGTGTCCCAGAATATCTCCTCTCCTGACAGCAGCTACAACATCAGCACCCGTAATACCACCCATGCCTTTCCCTGAAGGTCTGGGTGCAGTTCCACAGCCTCTCTCCCCTCCACTTTTATGTTACTGACCCAACTTCCTCCTTTGGCTCATCCAGTGTGAGCGATGTGACTCCTTTCTGCAGCTGCTATTTCTCTGATGTTCTACTGTCCTTCTATTGCCTTTTTAGTTTTTCCAACTTCTCTTGGAAAATTCTCTCTGTTGAAATATCTAGTGATGCTTCTACTTTACTTCTCAGACCCCATGTCTCATCTAGAAGACCATCGAAATGGAGGCAACAATGCGAAATGCAATTTATTTTCTATCTTTCTCCATCTTTCTTTCATACCATCATTTTTCTACATGAGTGGCACAAGTTGCCCTGTAAAAGAGTTTATTTTAATCACATTGCCCACTGATAATGGCTTAAATGTAGATTGAAGTTTTCAAAAGCTTTTACAGTTTTGTTCTAAATTGTATGAAAGAAATATTTATTATCTTTAGATAATTAGATATTATTGAGAGAGAAGATTATAAGAAGGTTATAAGGATGATATAACATGCTTGCCCTTAAGGAACTGTGGATGGATGGGGAAAATTAATGTATACAAGTTAATAGAGAAATACATAAAACATAATATAAACTGAGTTGGGTGGTAAATACATCTAGAGATGAGAAATGGAAGAGTCATTGAGGGTTAAATTACCTGGAGAATATTTCACAATAAAAAATGAGTAGATTTGGAAGGACTCAGATATAAAATGGAACTATCACTAAAATCTTCCAGACTTCCCATTCAAGGAAGCAACTTGAACAAATGCACAAAAATGGAATATCGGACTTCAGTACACGCATCCTTACATACTAACTAATGTGAGTCTGTCGTTGTGTAGATTCTCCTGCGTCTACTTCTAAGTTGACCCAGACTATCTGCCACTTAAAAGGATCCTCTGAATATCAACATCAAGTGCCGCTCAACTGTGTAAGCTGAAACACAGTTTTACTTACAGCTGAGGATCTGATATTTGGAATCAACACCCTGAAAATCCTTTCGATTGACGTTTATCCAGGAAGTCTCCATCTTTGGAGAATGATTCAGATGTAAATTCCAAACCATAACCCCACCCCTAGGTGGAGAAACCTTCTTGAGTTAGCCATAAGTCAAATACCTAAAGTCAAAGCTAAAACAAAATGGAAGCCTTTAAGCACAAAAACTGAATACTAAGTATTTTTTTACTCTAGAAACCTGTTCTAGTCAGATTTTTTTAAATCATTTTAAGTGCCTACTTTAAAATTACCTAGGGAATCAAGTAGAACAACCTTCACTAAGAAGATTTATAAATCAGTAACTCCTAGAGGGAACAAGATTCCTTAAATTTATAAACCATAAGATAATCAATCATATAATTAAACCTTGACCTTTCCATAGAAATGACTACCCCCTTCCCACCACTCCTCCAATGGACAGCAACGGGAAGAAGTCAGTGTGTGTTTGAGAACCAAATCTTTCACTTTCTTTTCCATCACAAAAGCCAGTTGTTCTTCAGAACCATCCATCAGGATCATATTCCAGCTCTGAAGCATGAAGAAGGGGGACCTGAGCTCAGACCTCCTGCTGCAAAGTTAAACTGTCAGTTGTTAGGCAGAAAATCAATCCGAAATGCATTTGGAACAATGGTGTACTGCCTGGATTACACCCGGCTGAGAAAAAGAAAATGCAAACCCAGAGGCAAAAGAATACTAATGGTTGGAAATACCCACACCAGTTTAGACAAGGTAGATCAATTTATTTAGGCATATTTGCTAAACGGAAATATGCTGGTGCCAAGTCTCAGATTTACATGCAATTATAGAAAAACATTTGCAGAATGTTCTCAGAAGTATCATGATACTTATTCTTCTATACAAGCCAGTAACTCCAAAACTGTTATGGATTAATTTAGCGAACTCAAGAACTCAAATTCCTGCCCCTGGGTCCTGCAACAGATACAGAGACTTTGTACAATTTGGATAATTTATCATACTTTTGTAAGAGGTACTTAGAAGCTGCTTTCACTAAAAACTATGGAGTCTACACTTGGACCCACAAGGCAACTGAAAAGAGGATGAGAGTCTGGCATCTCTGCCTTCATTTGGGGCCTGGCTCACTCACTCTGGGTCAGACTCCTGGACTCTGCATAGGCATGTTGATCGCTCAGAGCATCTGTCCATCTGGCCTATGTCATCCCATTCAAGGCCAAAAGCATGGAGATAAATCATTGCCCTAAACCTGCAATCATCTTGGATGCTAGCAGCAGCAAAGCCTCCCAAAAGAGTACCCCGCCAATAAGGGTAATTATCCATGAGAATGAGGCTTCACCCTGGAGCAGAAGTAATCATCTGAGAACAGGCTTATCTCCTCAAGCTACAAGGATTTCTTCAGACAACCTTGAAGAACAAGGGCTGAACCAATGACTGAACAGACCACACCTAGACCAAGACTGCTTAATTATATACCTCTTGCCCTCCTGCCCCAATTCTTTCTCTATTTAAACTTAAAACTCATGCTAGTATCCCCAGTGACTTGGTGGTCATGAGCCCCTTTATCTGTTCTTTCCAATGTGGCCACATTGGTCAACTCGCCTCTCTCTGATTTTTATCATTACTCTCATCTTCGATTGGCCTGGATTTTTACTCTAAAGCTGCAGTACACATGTTCACAAGCCAAGCCAGGAGAAAAAGCTGCTTTGAGTGCATGGGCCACTCACAGCAAGTTGACCATGGTTGGACAGGAAAAGTGGGATAATCTCATGAAGCTGCTAGAATCATTCTTATTCCAAGGATGTTTTTCTTATCTTTCCCCTTTGGCTGGCATTGGATGCTTTCTAACATTTAGAGAAACAAGTGTTCAGACCCAGTGGTCACTGAATTATAACCGTTGGTAAGTTTTCTGTGATCAGTGCACCTTGGACCTGACCTTCTACTTCCTCATCAGTTTGGAGGCCCCTTTGAGTTGTTTAGGTTCCTTTTTGAACTACTTTGAATTTCTTCCATGAGTCTAATAGGAAGTCTGAGTTCCTTGTTTTTGGAGCTCTTTTGAGTCATTAAGGTTCTTTTGAATTATTTGAGCATCTGCCAGTGTGCAGAGAAATTTGACTTCAGTAACTAGCAAGGCAGGGACATAAGGGAGCGCAGAGAAGCAACGCTGTTAAGGAGATGCATTTTGCACTGTGTAACCAAAGGAGTGCTAAGTGCATGATCTTGGTGCGCATTAGGGAGAATACTAGCAGACTATCTAACTACAATTATGAACCTATGGCTAAAACGAGGCAAACAAGAGGAGGTAGTTCTGAACTAGGCAGATAGGGAAGGAGACCGCAGACAGGACAACACGCTATAAAACAAGGACTAGAACAGCAGGACTTTAATTCCTGGTCAGAAGACCTAAGTCATATCTCTGGCCTGGAAGGAGACATGACACCATGAAGTGCCTGAACAGTCATTAATGGATAATTACCTAAACTCAACTTCAGGAGCCTTAAACCTTCTGAGATTACTATATAACAGGAAACTCTAAGCAAGAACAAAGACACAGCATTGCTTCCTACTATAGAGTCCATCCAAACAGGTCTGTAAGTCACCTGGATGAGATAGAGTCCTTCAGAAACAGATGCTTATTTTAGATATCCCTGAGGAAACAGGAGAAAACCAGTCTCAAATATAGATCGGAAAACAGGTATCTTTGGGCCATTGTCCACTCTCACTTCCTGAGAATGTGCTGTACTTTATTCTGCAAATAACCCGTCCTATGTTCTATACTATACTATACTCCGTGTATCTTGACTGGATGATTTTGACAGAGTTCACAAGGACCAGGGAGAGAAGAGGCCAGAGCAAGACCTCTGTGACAAATTCTTGTAACTTATCCCATGGTGGGACATGTCATTCCTAGTAACTTGAAGCTGTATTCATGGTCTTTCATATTCAAATCAAAATAAACCATGTTCTCATTTACTTTAAAGAAAGGTCATTGCCAATATCAATGGAAAGAATAAGAAATCAAGATCAGTCTGGAATGGCACATGCCTTTAGACCCAGCATTCTGGAGGCAGAGGCAGATGGATCTCTGTGGAATTGAGGCCAGCTTGGTCTACATAACACGTTCCAGGCCAGCTGGGGCTATAAGTAGACCCTGTCTCAAAAAGACAAAAAGAATCAAGATCAAACAGAATGACTCCTGATCCCTGTCCTCGCTGTTTAACGATTCTAGCTCTGCATAACTCAGTGCAGAGATATACAGCCCTGAATCACAAACTTGTGCCTTAATCCCAAACCAACCACTTGTCAAGTGTGCCTATGCCAACTATCTCATGAAAACTACAGACCTTATGCAGTCAGTCATACTCAGAAGCTTAGTGGGTGGGAATCTTGACAGCTTCACATTTACTATTTAAGTATGTAGGACAGCAGGTCTTATCGATCTAAGTTAGGACCTAGAAATTCTGAACCCAAGCTGTATGCAAGCCTGGACTTCATGAAACAGTCTCTAAGCAAGGATCAGTTCCTGTAGTGTGAGGATGTCTCTCTTCAGGTCCCCATTCACTTCTCATCGTGGTGGTCTGGTCCTCTAAAACTCCTCAAACACAGATGTGTATCTCTGAGAAATCTTTTTCTTACCACCAAGCTAATGTGCCCACACAGGTTGAGCACATAGTTGCCCTGAAATGGGAAATGACTGGCCCAGCATCTGGTTAGATTGGTTAGTCTGAACTCCCAAACTTTGGTGTGACTTTCTTTGCTGGAGGACACTCTGTTCATAACTCCGGATGGCTCACTGCTCCTTCCCAACTCTCTCACTCTTACACTCTCTAGCCAGCTCATACCCAGATTCCTGTTAAGCCCTGACTGAAATATGCACAGGCATAGTTCATAAGGATTAGCATGAGGTGATTTCTCTTCTTAAGAATAGGTTACTAGGGGGCTGGAGGGATTGCCTAGCTGTTGGGAGCGCCGACCGCTCTTGCAGAGGACCCGGGTTCGATCCCCAGCACCCACATGGTGGCCGAGAACCGTCTGAAACTCCAATTCCAGGAGAACTCCAGTTCCAGGGGAATCTGACACCCTCTCCTGACCTCCGCAGCATTGCACAACACGGGTGCACAAACTTGCATGCAGACAGTACATTGATACATATACAGAAATAAATAAATGCCGGGCGTGGTGGCGCACGCCTTTAATCCTAGCACTTGGGAGGCAGAGGCACGCGGATCTCTGAGAGTCTGAGGCCAGCCTGGTCTACAGAATGAGTTCCAGGACAGCCAGAGCTACAGGGAGAACCTGTCTCAAAAAGACCAAAAAAAAAAAAAAAGAATAGGTTACTAAGCCAGGCGTGGTGGGGCACGCCTTTAATCCTAGCACTTGGGAGGCAGAGGCAGAGGCAGGCGGATCTTTGTGAGTTCAAGGCCAGCCTGGTCTACAGAGTGAGTTCCAGGCCAGCTGGGGCTACAGGGAGACCCTGTCTCGAAAAAGACCAAAAAAAAAAAAAAAAAAAAAAAAAAAAAAGAATAGGTTACTGAGATAACACAATGTGCTGGTTACATGCACAAGACACTTCAGGCAACATGTCTAAAAGGTGGAAATAATACTACTATCTAACTCATAATGTCATGAGAATTGAGTGAGTACATCCAAGCCTTCTATACCATTGCTAGAGAATTTGAATCTTTGCTCTTTTGTTGTTTGTTTTTGGTTTTTTTTTTTTTTTTTTTTTTTTTTTTTGAGACAGGGTCTCCCTGTAGCCCCAGCTGTCCTGGAACTCACTCTGTAGACCAGGCTGGCCTTGAACTCACAGAGATCCACCTGCCTCTGCCTCCTGAGTGCTGGGATTAAAAGTGTGTGCCACCACACCCAGCAACTCTTTGTTCTTTTTATTATTCCAACCCCTCCATCCCTAACTGCAAAGGAATGATTCTTCTATACTGAGACATTCCTACTTTCCACCAGTCACGGTCAGAGGTGTTAATCAAACAAACTCATCACCTGTTATTCTCATCATTGTTCCTCGGAGCACACTCAAAGTTTACATGACTGTCAGATCTTATCCCAGCTCCATAAGTAGGCTGTCAGCGTAGCAGTTTCTTTCTCAAAAGGTTCAACTCTCCTCTAGACAGAGATGGTTGTCAGTTTCTAGAAATCATCTTGACAATAGGTATCACTTCAGATAAAACTGAAGCCAATTCTCTTAGAGCCTTGAACTTTTTTGGCCTGTCTAATATCATGAAATCTCTGAAATCGTCTTCTCTTCCCATCTTAATCTAGTGCACTCTGGAGGAAAATTGGCGATATTGACCTCAGAGTTCAGCAGTCTTGAATTTCTTAGATCTATTTTGTCTTTCTCTTTCAATCTCAGACGCCTTGTGCTGACAGACACTGCTAATTTTTCCCTATATCCATTCTTCCTTTCTTCCGCTGAAATAGAATTTGGGGGGAGGGTACATGGCCCCCTAAACAAAGGTTCTGCTTTGCAGCCTTTCTTCTAGTAGTCACATGACCAAGTTATAGCCAATGGGATGTGAGCACAGCTCTGCACCACTTTCAGTTCGTGTCCTTCAAGCGCAGGTCCCGACTTCTCTGGTCCTCTGCTGTTTCAGCTAAAGGCTGATTTGATGCTCTGTGTAGATGTAGTGGCTTTTGTGTGTGTTAGTTACGTTCCTCATCACTCTGACAAAATGTCTGTCAGAAGCAATTTAAGGGGCAAGGGATTCATTTGAGCTCATAGCTTCAAAAGTTTTAGTCCATCATTGTGAGAAAGGCATGGCACAGTTCACTGCAGCAGAAGCGTGTGAAGCAAACCAGGAGAGAGAGGTAGATGAGAACCGGAAGTGGCTCTAACCTTCAAAGTCCTTGCCTAACAGCCCACGTCTACCATGCAGGCCCCCAAACTCCAGTGATTCCACAACCTACCAAAAAGGCACCATCAGCCAGGGGCCAAGTGTTGAGACACATGAGCCTGTGAGGGACATTTGACATTCGAACTATGTCATTGCCAAAAAATGTTTGTTTTTTTCTCCAGATGATATATATTAAAATTTAAGTCGGCTTTTGGACTTAGTGTCCATTTTGCTGATTTCTATATGGCTTATGTATTCCAGAATTCCATATTTTTGAATGATAACGATCCATATTATTTCTGTTTTGTACTCTCATTTTTTCTTATTCTCAGTGATATGAATATTTGCAGATAAAACATATTTAAAAGAGCAAAGATGCACTCACATGTATTTGCTGTATTAGTACCTCGTTTCACCAATAGTAACTTTCACTGGAGCATTTAGTTCGTAGCATACATCTTAAATATAAACTGGATATTTTAGTTGGTGATTATATTTCACCTTCCTTTTCAAAGGTAAATTTCCTTAAACATAACAGATTTGTTTCAGCTACAACAATGTAGGCACAATGTGGTTGTTTTTGTTTTGTGGGGAGCTGGTTTTGTTTTTAACATGACCTCCCTGTAGCCCTAGCTAGCTTGGAATTCACTCTGTGGACCAGGCTGATCTGGACTGCCTGCCTCTGCCTGCTGAGTGCTGGGATTAAAGGTGTGTGCCACCATGCCTGGCTGTTTTTGTATTTTGAGTTACTGCTTCAATTCAAGGGTTTTCTCCTGATTAATACTAGATCCATTAAAAGTCCCCAAGTCAAAACCATCATTTCCTCATCTTTTCATTTTAATTGATGTCTTATTAGATACACAAAAGTATAAATTTTTAATAATTACTTTCAAGAACTCAAACCAACTACTTGCTTAATTTTTTTCATTTATTGTGTGTGTGTGTGTGTGTGTGTGTGTGTTTGAGACAAGATCTCAGATAGCCCAGGCCAGCCTTGAACAAGCTATGTAGCCAAGGCTGACCATAAGTGCCTCATTCCCTCGCTTCTACCTCTCAAGTGCTGGAATTACAGGCATATGACACCATACACAGATTAATATTTTTAAATTATCTTTATTAAATCTTTGAGAATTTACACATACAATGTGTTTTGGTCATATTCGCCCCCAATCCTCCTGATAACTCCTTGAAGATCTTCCCTTCGCCCCTCCCAACTTCATGTCCCTTCTTTTTTTATAACCCATCATGTCCCACTTGTGCTGCTCATGGATATAGGACCATCCACTGGATGTGAGGGCGATCTGGCTGCGACATCTGTCACCACACTGATCGCCAGGGTTGATTCGGCTGATCTGGCTGGCTAGGCGGGTGCCCCTTCCTCCCTCAACGCTCCATGTGAATCCCTCCCGAAGCAGGGACCGGTCTTCTGTCAAGGGTGTACGAGTAGCTGTGCTCCCCTGCTAGAACATCCAAACAAGCTCTCAAGGCCCATCCACTGGACCATGATCAATCTTGCTGGGGCCACATTCTTACAGGAGACTAGCTCTCCCTCTCCCAAAAGCTGCCAGTTGTCAATAACTCCTCAGCTAGGCCTGGGGGTTCATGACCCTCACCCCCTCTGTGCTGACATTGACTGGCTTGAACTTGTACAGGTCTGGAAACAAGAAACTACAGTTTCTGTGAGTTCCTGAATGCAGCACCCCTATCATACCAGAAGACTATTTCACTCTGGTCCTCCCTGACCTCTGACTCTTACAATTTTCCCACCCCTTCTGCCTTAATGCTCCCCGAGCCTTAGGAAGAGGGAGTGTGATCTAGATCTCTCACTTGTGGCTGAGCATTCCACAGATACTTATTCTCTGTATTTTGACTACATGTAAGTTTCTGAGTTAACTGTCATTCACTGCATAAAACTTCTCTGATGAGGTTCGTACTAATCTATGGTAGAGAGATACAACTATAGATGGCAGTTTGATAATATAGATGTTATTTAGCTAAATAATAGTATAGTAGGCTCAGCCCTGAGGCCTATGAGCTCCCAACCCATAGGTTCTTGACCAGGCAGGTGTTTCCTCCTATGGAGTGGACCTTAAATCCAGTCAGAAATCTGGTGGTTACCCCCCCTCCAAAATTTGTACCACTATTGAATGCATGGGTGAGTCTTGTCACGCTGGACATTACTGTAGCTCACTGGTTCACAGTAGGGTAAGACTTTCTCCCCCAGTACCCTGCAGAGCACCTTTCTGGTACTATGAAAGCAAATCAGCTGGGAGAAAGCTGCCTGATCAGTATCAATGTTATTTCCCCATGGCCTGTGCTCAGTCAGTATATGTCACGTTTTCAGTAATAGGGTCTTACCATCAAGTTCTGCTGGGCAACTAAGAGCAATAGCAATAACTTGTATTGTTTTAGTGTAGCCGGAATACTCTTGATCAACAACTCAAGACAAAGTATCCCACACCAGGCACTGGGCTTTATATTTTACAACCTATGTCTTCCAGGAGAGAATTAGCTCCTGTGTAGGATAACTCTAATTAAATTCTTTTACGTGAATACTGTGTGTAGGATAACTCTAATTAAACTCTTTTATGTGAATACTGTGTGTGTGTGTGAAGCTGAAGTAGGAGATTTCCATAAATGCCATATTGATTAATCTTTGCTCTATCCGATTTGTTTGGTTTCTTTTATAAACTTAAGCTCTCTTAATTTTTACTACCTACACATAGTTGTTTTTGAATGTTACCATAAAGAAAACTTTCTTAAGCACTTAAATATTTAACTAAATTCAATAAATTCAACTTAATAACATGTGGTAAATGCTAAGCTCTGGCCTTTAAAAAATCAATACTGGTCAAACACAGAGAATAAGTGACTGAGGTGCCAAGACCTAAGTGACACATATATAATACAACATCTATCTACACCTAAAGCTCAGGGAACATTGTAGAAGGAGGTGGGAGGAAAGAATGTCAGAGCCAAAGGGACAAGACACCTATAGCTGGTTAGTGCATCCTAGACACGAAAGGGAAGCTATACCCATGAAATCTCCATAGCATGGTAATAATAAGATCTGCATAATGACAGAAACCAGTTGACAGGCCAAGGCGAATGAGTAGAAATTTCATGGGGTCCCACCTCAAGATGAAGGGCTACAGGCAATCAATGGATGCAGAGTGAGGGAGAATCAGTTCTCTCCAGGGACTAACTCCCTGATAGGTAGGTAACCTTAAACATGAGTATACACAAGCACCACTAAATGGACTCAATGCATTATAGACATATGTGTAACAATAATAATCAAGGAAGAGAATAAATACTTGGGAAGGAGTAAAGAAGACACAGAGGAGTTAGAGGAGGACTGGGAGGGATGGAAATAATACAAATACAATATACAATATTCATGCATGAAACCATAAAAATAATTTGTTTAATTTAAAGAATGGAACAAAAGTTTAAAAATCAATACATGTAAGTACATACCATACTACTTACAAATGTAGTAAATTATGCATTTCAGCTTAAGAATCATAAGTCAAATCAATTACTCAATTATGTTCCAAATTGGAATCCCAAAGCTGATGTGTCTTTAAATCCAAATGTAAACTTGTTACATTAAATGAAAAGAAAAAGGTTAATATTCTTGATGAAGTCATTATCTCTAAGGTTAATCTGTGCTTCCCTTTCATGAAAGAACATTTTTGTATACTTAATGTTAATTCCATGAGGACTACCGTGGCATAGTGGGGCGGTTTGTTGAACAGAGGCAGTGGTCAAGGACTGTTCATAGGCCACAGCGGACAAGATGAACCTTTCACACAGCCTCTGTGTCAGGAGAACATCTGAGCCCAGGCCACCAGATGGGTTGGTTTTTTGGGCTCCCTGAATCAATACATGTGTCTTCTATTTCTTCAATCTGATTTGAGTCTCCAACATCCCCAACAAGCCTATTTCAGCACTTGATTAGATTTAACTAATCCACTTACTGCCTTGTTCTGTTGTGAATACTTTTCATATTCTTACTGTGGGCTCCCACCACAAATATTAGAGATATTTAAATGACATCTGATTGAATTTTCCATATTTCTCATCTTTGACTCTCCAGTTCTCAGACAACATCATAGTAATGACAGCAAGAATATATGACATCTGGATGCAATGATTAGAACTCCCTGAGACTATTATTTGCCTTCAGACTCTTTTCATGTTTCAAAATTGTTTTCATCCACATTTCCATTGCTAAACCTGATATTTTTGTTGATGGTAAATGTGGAATAAACTTTATCCTGTCCTTTAATCATTTAATTTTTGTTATAAAGGTAATATAATCTTTCCTAGGTTCTAAAGCTTGACCTCTATCCCCAGACCATCCTGACAACCTCAGGGAGCACTACACTAATTCAGAGCTGAACCACACTATCTATTCAACATTCTTCTTTTGAGTCTTTATAGGATAACTTTTAATTTTGGAATTTCAGATTTAGGAAAGTTGTATGCAAGGAATTCGTATGTACAACACTAAGATTCTTTAAGAATTATTTACCACGTTTACTTTATAATTTTCATATGCATAGATATATAAATTTGCTGAAAACTTTGAAAAACAAGTTTCAGACAGGATATACCTTTGCTGTACATTCTTCAGCTATTTCTAAAAACCAAGACAGTCTCTTTACCAAAGTCAAGAAATTAGGATTGAAGGAATGCCATCACCGTTACCAGTGCCAACATCTAATAAGCAGCAGATCCCATGCGAATTTTTCCAATTATTCCACTAATGTCCTTTAAATGGTTCAGGAGCCAATGTGGTAGCCTGAGTTACAATCCATGCCATGTCTTTTTAATCTTCTCTAATCTGAAACAGTAAATATGCTGCAGGTGGACTCTTTGAGACTGTCTAAGTGTCCTGTTTTCATCCACTGGTGATTTTTGCTGAAACAATTATTGTTCTGGCTGCACATTGTGATTTTCTAGCTTCATTATTCTCTCTCTTCAATCACTAGAATCCTACTGTGAGGAAGCGAGTCTGCTTCCTGATCCCCAGTCAATGGAGTTACAGATAGTTGTCAGCCACCATTTGGGTGCTGAGAACCAAACCCCAGGTCTTCTATAGGAGCAGCCACTGAACCATCTCTTCAGTCCCAGTGGGAGCTTATTTAAGCTGCCTCCTCCCAGCTCCTCCCCATTTGAAGCCAAGGAAATGCCCAAGGTTCATATGACAAATTTTTGGCTCTGACCTAGACTTAGCAATTACCCAAGGAACCCCATATTCTTTGAGGGAAGAATACTTAGAAGCCAAGATCTGAGTTCTAGTTATATTCTTTCAGTGCTGTATTTTCCTAAAGCCTTTTTCAAGCAGTTCTAAGGAAGGCTATTTTAGTCGACAGAAGTTTGGGGAATATCTACAAGTTAATGACCCATTGATCTCACCACCATAATTTTTACCTGCAAGACAATACTTAGGTCTCTATAACCTTGGTCTGTTCACTTAACAAACTCCATAGCTGTTGCCAGTCTTCTGAGACTAGGCTTGCTAAGAAGGAGTCTCTCCTGAGTTGTGTCATTGATCTGCATCCCAAGGTCAAGACAGATAGGAGAGGATCCCATCTCCCCACCAGTGTCTCTGCTGTGGAATACAGAGCTCCCTCAGTGCCTTGGAAATTTAAGTTTGCCCTCTCAGCCATCCTTTTATTCATGAAAATATTCTTCATTTTCTATGATAGTATTCTTTTTTTTGGGGGGGGTCTTTTCCAGATAGGGTCTCCCTGTAGCCCCAGCTGTCCTGGAACTTGCTCTGTAGACCAGGCTGGCCTTGAACTCACAAAGATCTGCCTGCCTCTGCCTCCCGAGTGCTAGGATTAAAGGCATGCACCACCATGCCTGGCTATGATAGTATTCTTAGAAGTGACTTTTTTCATAATGTTTTCTTCTTCATGATGGTTTTTTTTTTTTGTCATAGCATTTTCTTCTGCCTTAAACTATTGTGTTTTTAAAAAAGACTATAGTTTAAGACAGAACAGATAAAAAAAAAACTAACATAAACATCAACCTCTCTTTTCCCTGCACATAAAACTTAACACATTTATTCCAGGAAATCAAGGAAATAGACCGAAATTCATTAGATCCTGAAGACTAAGACTTAAGCTTTGACACCATTAGAATTAGATCATCTTAAAACAACAAGTAATTGCCAAAGGAAAACAAACTGCATTGAAAAATAAATAGAATAGCCAAATGTGGTGGCACATACCTTTAATCTCAGCACTCAGGAAGTAGAGGAAAGTGCTTCTCTGTGAGTTCAAGACCAGCCTGCTCTGTATAACAAGTTCCTGGCTAGCTGGAGCTACAGGAAGACCCTGTCTCAAAAAGACCAAAATAAATAAATTAAATGAATAGATGAATAGAATAGAATAGAATAGAATAGAATAGAATAGAATATTGCAAATGAAAACCACTTTAAGATATCATCTTACTCCAATAAGACTGGCTAGGATCAAGAAAACAAATGATACCAAGTGCTGGAGAGGTTGTGGGGAAAGGGGAACACTCATCCACTGCTGGTGGGAATGTAAACTCATACAGCCACTATGGAAAGCAGTGTGGAGAACCCTTGGACCCTTGGAAGACTTTGGAATGAACTTGCCACCGACCCAGCCATACCACTCCTGGGCATGTTACCCTCCAAGACTCACCCCACCGAAGAGATACATGTACGGCCATGTTTATTTCAGCTCTCTTCACAATAGCAAGGAGCTGGAACCAAACCTAATGCCCTCAACTGACGAGGGGATAAAGAAATGTGATACATCTACTCACAATATGGAGTTCTATGCAGCAGTAAAGAAAGACAGACATCACGAGCTTTGCAGGAAATGGCTGGAGCTAGAGGACATCATGCTGAGTGAGATAACACAGTCCCAGAAAAACAAACGACGAATGGTATCCCTCATCTGTGGATTGCTAGTGCCAATTACCCAATTGACAAGTATTTCTTGTATAGGGACCCCTGAGCTTTTGTCCAAAGCAGTGGGCATAACGCATTTTGGAAACAACAACAACAGAGAGACATCTGAACTAATGACACACAATACACCAAATGGACCTCACAGACATCTACCGAATATTTCACCCAAACACCAGAGAATACACTATTCTACTTTCAGCACTTCATGGAACATTCTCCAAATAGACCATATACTTGGGGGGAACCACAGGGAAAAACTCAACAAGATATAAAAGATTGAAATAATCTCATGCATTCTATCAGACCCAAGTGCAATAAAACTCATCATCAAACACCAGAATAAACCTAACAACCTACAGGAACACATGGAGACTAAACAACACTCTCCGTGAATAATGAGTGGTCAAGAAAAATAAAAAAAAGAAATAAACACTTCCTGGAACTGAATGACAATGATAAAAACAACACAGCAAAAATCTATGGGACATCTCTATAAAAGCAATCCTAAGAGGGAAGTTGTATAGCTCTAAGTGCCACATTAAAAAAACAGAAGAGCACAAGTGAATGATCTAACACTGCAGCTTAAAAATACTTAGAGAGAAGCAACAAAATGAACCCCAAACGGAGCAGACAAGAAGAAAATAACAAAATCGCAGAGCAGAGATCAATGAAATAGAAACACAAAGAAAACCATACAAAAAAATCAAATGAATCCCAAAAGTTGGTTCTTTGAGAGAATAAACAAGATAGACAGACCTCTAGCCCAGTTAACCAAAAGAAGTAGGGAAACAACTCCAAATCAATAGAATCTGTGATGAAAGGGGAATATACACAAAGACAATGAAAAGATCCAGACAATCATATGGGACTACTTCAAAAACTTATATTTCACTAATTTGAAAACCTAAAGAAATGGTATGAAATACGAATCTTGGGAATCACCAAAACCAACCAAGAAGAGATCGACAGGCTCTACAGACCAATAGTACAGGAAGAATCGAAAGATGTAATAAGTAACCTCCCAACCAAAATGCCAGGCCCGGATGGATTCTAACGCAGAATTCTATAAAAATATTCGGTAAAAGACTTACAACCATTACTACTTAAATTGTTTAGAAGGATTACAAACGGAGGGACTTTCTCCCAAATTCTTTCTATGAAGCCAAGTTATTAATCTAGCCTGTACCAAAACAACAAGGAAAGAGAAACTATAGACCATATCTTTTAATGAACAGATGCAAAATTGTAAACAGGATTCTGGCAAATCGCATACAGACTGCCATCAAGAAAATCACCCCATTGACAAGTTGGATTCATACCAGACATGCAGGGATGGCTCAACATACGAAAATTCAAATAAACATCATTCAAACATATCAATGGACTGAAGGACAAAAACCACACCATCATCTCAATTGATGCGGAGAAAGGCTTTGACAAAAAATCCAGGCACCCCTTTCATGTTTAAAGTCCTGGAGGGAATTCGTCTGGAGGGATCATTCCTCAATGTAATTCAAAGCCATATACAGAAAAACCCACAGCCAATTCATCCTAGATGGGAAATGACAGAAGCATTCCCCTTTAAAAGGTAGGAACTCGCAGGCTGCCCCCTGTCACCACCCTCTTCAATATAGTGCCTAGAAACCCTAGCTAGGGCTAAATAAGGCAAGAAAAGGAAATTTAAAGGAGTTCTAATTGGAAAAAGAGGAAGTCAAGGCTATCCCTTTTTGCTTGATGATTATGATTGCACCTTAAGGGATGCTAAGAACTCCACCAGAAAAAACTCCTAGAAACGATCAAGAGCTTTGGTAAAGTGGGCAGGATACAAAAATAAACTTAGAAAAATCAGTAAGCCTTTCTTTACACCAAGAACAAGCAACGAAAGAAGGACTACAAGGAGACCTTCCCACTCTAAATAGCCTCAAAAACAATAAAATACCTAGGAAACAAACCTAACCAAAGACACCAAGGATCTCTTACGAGACAAAATTTTTTAAACCCCTGAAAAAGGAAATTGGAGGAAGACATCAGAAGATGGACAAAACCTCCCATGCTTCATGGATTGAAAATAAATATAGTAAAAATTGTCCATCCTACCCAAACTAGTGTACAGATTTAATGCTTATCCCAATCAGAATCCCCAAGAGGTTTCTTCACAGGCTTGGAAAAAAATCCTCAATTACATATGGAAAAACAAAAGACCCCCAATAGACCAAAGCAACCCATGATTGAAAAGCAAGCAATACAGGGAGGGGATCGCATATACTCAGGGACATCAAACTATACTACAGGGCTATAGTTCATAAAGACAGCTAGGTACTGGCACAAAAACAGACCAGTTGACCAATGGAATAAAACCTGAAGATCCAAACCTGAGCTCATACAATTTCAGCCCTACCTCAATTTGACAAGGGGCCCAAAGAAGACACAATGGAAGAAAGACAGCATCTTCAGCACATGGTTGCTTGGCAAAACTGATCACCACTATGTAGAAGAATGAAATTAAACCCCTACCTCCTCACCTTCTACAAAGGTCAACTCCAGATGGAACCAAAGACCTCAACGTGAAACCCCAAAACTCTTGGAGGTGATAGAAGAGAAGCTTGGCAGCAGACTACAAAGAACCCATAGAGTGTAGGAAAAGACTTCCTAAATCAGACAGCAGCGACAATTGACAAATGGGAAATAAGGTCAATAGTTGACAAATGGGAACCTCATTAAAACCAAAGCTTCTGTACATCAAAGGAAGAATAAAGGAAGTGAGGAGAAGACCCACAGAGTGGGAGGAAACCTTCACAGCGATACATCTGACAAAGCATTAATATCCAGGAAGTATATAAGCTACTCAAAAAACAAAGAAGAGAAAGAAAACAAAATGAATCATTCAAAAAGATGGAGCAAAGATCTGAATTAAGACTTCACAGAGGAGGAGTTAGAGATGGGCCAAGAAACATCTTAAGAAGTGTTCAATCATCTCATTTATAATAATTGAAAAGCAAAAATTTTAAAACCACTCTGAAACACCTTACTCAATAAGACTGGCTAGGATCAGGAACACGAATGATAACAAGTGCTGGAATGGTTGGGGGGAAAGGGAACACTCATCCATTGCTGGTGGGAATGTAAACTGTACAGCCACTATGTTGTAAAGCAAGTGTGGAGAACCCTTAGAAGACTCAAAATTGAACCTTCCTTTGGACCCAGTCATACCACTCCTGGGTTATATACCCACAAGACACAATCTTACTGCAAGGATACATGCCACAGCTATGTTTATTGCAGCTCTGTTCACAATAGCAAAAGCTGGAACCAGCCCAGGTGCCCTTCAACTGATGAGTGGATAGAGAAAATGTGGTATACATGCATTACAAATGGAATACTATGCAGCAGAAAAGAGGGACAAACATCATGAAATTGCATGTAAATGGATGGAGCTGGAAACATTATGTTAAGTGACAGTAACACATCCCAGAAAAAACAAACGGACAAATGGTGTCCCCTCATATGTGGATGCTAGTACCAACCAACACCCAGATAATAAATATTTCTCATGGAGACGGATGAACCATAGTAAAATAACAACAGAAAGACTGCACAGGAAAATGGACTGAAATGGTGAATTGGAAAGGGGGGATGTTTGGGAGAGGGACACGGGTGTTATATTCGATTCCACTAGGCATATTTAATTGACGTGAGCTAAGCAAGTACCCAGTTTCGCCTAGACACTGTCTACAGGACACATGGTGTTTTAGACTTAGTAAAAGTAATACGTGGTATATTTAACAACATTGGTTTACAGAATCTGATAAAAAATGGTAATGAATCTGAACTTAAAGGAGATATAATTCGCTGTTGCCCACATTTGCTTTACATAAAAATCTGTAGAGCAAGAACTTTGGGATTGACACATACAAATATTCTCTATAATTTCCCTGTTGTACAGTATCACCTGTAGCATTCTTCCTTTAAGATGATTTTTAACGTAAAAATTAAGTTTCTTTCCCAAGCTAATCATATATAGTCACCCAAAACAACAATGGTGAATTTGATGAAATCGTTGCCTTGACTCCACCCTATAGTCATGTATAATACAACTGTCTTCTGCAGACTCATACGCTAAAAAAAAGGGGGGGGATACAGAAAGACATGAACCCTTTTCAATTCAAACCCTGCAATTCAAATCTTAAAACTAACTATGCGAAAAGATTTGCATGTTTGTTCCAAAACAGGACAAAAACGCACCAACTTACACGGCTGAGAAAGAAAAGATACAGGTTTGCATTGAGTAGGATGTAACAAAAAGTGGCAATGGAAAGTCTGACCTGTTCTGAACATTGAAAAGTAGAAAAGCCTCAGATTGCCATAAACATTGAACCCCTCTGGGGATCCTACATGTAACAACTGTTTATTAATGAGTCCTAATGAAACTTACCTTCTAGGTGGCACAAAGGTCGATGATGAGAGACTTTCTTGCCTTCCCCCCCATAGAAACAAGGAGAAATATGACGATGATGACGTCGTTCCCCAACTGTAAATGGGAGACCAACTATTGTAGAGGTAATCTCTTATTAAAACCGGTAAAATTGCTTTCTTTAATTTGACTACTAGACATGGGAAACTGTGGAAGGATTACTCTCTGTTCAAGTAACCAAATAATAATACTTAAAGTCCTAGTGCTATGCACTCAGGCAAAATTATATTAAACAGGAGCTCTGACATCAAAACAGCATATGGATGTCTCTACCAGTGGAATGTTGGCCAGGGGATCAAGCCCACAAAAGTAAGGGCTCCTTGCCCTTAAGTTGGGATACCAACAGGAGGAGAGGCAATAAGACCCTGCTGCCGAAGACCTGACGTTAACATGGGAGGGATGTATTGAGACCATACACAAGTGCTTACAGATGGCCTTGGAAATGCCAGAGAGTGTTACAAAGGGCCACTAAACCAATTAAAGCAAATATGGGTCTTCCCTGAGTCAAGCAAGACTCCCACCGTCAGCACCAGCTACACCTTCACCTGCCTGGAAATACTGTGGCAGCAGAGGGGCCAGCCATGTGCATGTAACCCAAATCTATTGGCTATTGGCTCTCTCCTGGAGAAATAACCCATGGCTGATGCCAACAAGCTTTACATCCCTCTACAGGTTAGGGAGATGTTTATAAGCCACAGTAAGACCCTGTCATATTTAACAGGGGGGAAAATTGTAATTCATGGATTAAACATATCCAAACATGTGTCTATTGCTAAAAGTAACCTACCCATAACTATTAATGCTGTTTAAATACCTGTATTTCTAATTGCTTGTTCTTCATTAGTAGCGATCGAAAGGTTATTCCTGGACAAACTGTTCTCCCATGAAGGAAAGAGCCAGAATTGACCAGAGTCCAAGTCAACAGCTCCAGGAGAGTGGGACTGTTTTACCTCTCATTCCTACCTGTGCCCCCCCTTTTCTAAGCCTAAGGCACAAACCTGCGGAAAGGGCTGGGGTGGTAGATAGAATGTAAGGGCTGGATTGGGGTGAATGGTGTGGAAACTACAGCAATGTAGTCTGGGACACTATTTGATCAACGTTGATTGAACAAACACACCTTCACCCCCCACTGGATGGTGGGGCTGTGTAGGGTTTGGGGCACAACACCTGCAGATAGGTTTTGCATGAAGGATGCTTGTACTCATGGATTATCACTTATAGCTATAAATGAAAAAAAAAAAAACTGAGAGCAACAGATTCGGACAGTTATGCCAGAATGCAATGATCTGGGGTGGGGATGGGGTGGAGGTGGGGGGGGGGAAAAGGGAAATAAGCCTGAAACTGAATTGGAAAAAAAAAACAAATTGTTATGAAATGCACAAAGCATCAATAAAAAACTAATTTAATTAGAAAAATAAGCCAACATAAAAAAAAATAAAATAAATAAATAAATAAATCAAATACAATACAATAAATCAAATAATAAATAAACTGTAGTGGTATAGGAAGAAGGTAACTGAGACACCACACAGAAAATAGGTGGCATTTAGGGTATTTGCTATCCAGGGATGACATTAAAGAGTTCAGTTTTCTGTTCTTGGTTCAGAGGTCAGGCTTTGGAACAACATGGGGAAATCTTCAGGGAATCTTTCTGATCGTATAGTGGCAGGACCTGGAGTAAAAGGATTTCTGTGTAATTATATGTCACACACAGCTTGAAAGTAGAAAAATAAGGAAAAGTTATAAAGAACAGAACATGGATGGTTAACTTGAGCATTGTTCAACATATAATTTGCACATAGAGAAATTTCAAGTCTGTACTAATTTATTTTCTTCACTGAGGAAGAAGAGCTCAATATAGAAATAATTACAAAGATGATAAAAATAGACATATCTGCAGGCATGGTGGTAACACGCCTTTTCATCCCAAGCACTAGGAAAACGAAAGGCAGGCGCTTTCTGTGAATTCAAGGCCAGCCTGGTTACTACAAAGTTCCAGGGACAGCTAGAACTACAGGACGACCCTGTTCTCAAAAACACCAAAAAAAAAAAAAAGATGTATCTCTTTACATGTGTAGATATCTTGGTAACTACAGATTTTTTTCACAATGTTTATGATAGATGAAGTACATAAAATCAGGCGCTGAACATGATTTGATAGATTAATAGACTTAATTTCAATACTATAATTAGGGAACAGTTCTAAATTCTCACCCATTGTGTTCACACCCACAAATAACCACTTCAAGGGCTATTAACAATCTCTCTAAATCTGATCAGTTTTGTGCATGTTTCTTTTTTAAAAAGACTGTGCCATATGCCAGGCCTAAGGGATATTGAAATTCCTAGCACATACAATTCATTACTAGAGTAGAAATACAGGCAATATACATATTATGGCAACAAACCATCAATACAGTTAAGGATTCTTCTGTAACAACCAAATGGAAATCTAATATTGCAACAACTCAAATATTACTGAGCAAAGTGCATTTCTACAAGTTCAGTGTTTCTACTTCAATTTTCTAACTTTTAAAAATCTATGATAACTGGAAGCAGAGAAGGACCTCACAATAGACTGCCTCTGCTTAGAGAACATATGATGTAATTATTGCATGCTGCTAAATATACTAACCTAAATAAACATAAAAGATTTCACTAAAATATTTGGTGGTAGACTATGATTAAGACATTACAATACAAAAAAACCTTATGCAGAAGGAGAAACTCTTATGTGACATTGCTCTGCTTTAAATATTGTGCCCCCCAAATGAAGTCCATAAGCAACAGTCCTGATCATGATCCCCCTGCATTGGCCTCCATTGATACTGCCAAGGTAACCAACAATGTCAATCCATCTACTGAGGAAGCTGAATTGTCCATTAGCTGCTTAGTTTACAAGCTGAGTATCTCAGCAGGCCTCAGTCCACATTGGAAGGCTTAAAAAGTAAAAATCTGTGTCTCATTGTCTTTGAGGAGTGCCTAAAAACAGTGGCATCTACAGAGCATATGCACCTGCCTGTGAGAGTTGTAGACAGGCCAAACAACGTGCTCTCTCTCTCTCTTTTTTTTTCTATTTTTGTCTTTTTACTAAGATCTCAATTTTGTGTTTTGCATTACAGGTTCTCTGGTCTTATTATTTATTTTCTGGTTTTGTACTTTCCTTTTGGATACTTAAGCCCAGTACAGGAAGCCCAGATTAACCAAGGTTTTGTTTTGTTGAGGTCAGTGAGGATCTGGTCCTCAAGAATCACTTGGGGTTTTTTTTTTAGGGGGGTGGGGGGGTGGGAGCCCCTTGCTTCTTTCAGCTCCTCATTCCCCAGTTCCATCCACATGAAGATNAACTGAATTGGAAAAAATGTATGAAATGCACAAAGCATCAATAAAAACTAATTTAATTAGAAAAATAAGAAATAAAAAAAAATAAAATAAATAAATAAATAAATAAATAAATAAATAAATAAATAAATAAATAAAATGTAGTGGTATAGGAAGGAAGGTAACTGAGACACCACACAGAAAATAGGTGGCATTTAGGGTATTTGCTATCCAGGGATGACATTAAAGAGTTCAGTTTTCTGTTCTTGGTTCAGAGGTCAGGCTTTGGAACAACATGGGGAAATCTTCAGGGAATCTTTCTGATCGTATAGTGGCAGGACCTGGAGTAAAAGGATTTCTGTGTAATTATATGTCACACACAGCTTGAAGTAGAAAAATAAGGAAAAGTTATAAAGAACAGAACATGGATGGTTAACTTGAGCATTGTTCAACATATAATTTGCACATAGAGAAATTTCAAGTCTGTACTAATTTATTTTCTTCACTGAGGAAGAAGAGCTCAATATAGAAATAATTACAAAGATGATAAAAATAGACATATCTGCAGGCATGGTGGTACACGCCTTTAATCCCAGCACTCAGGAAACAGAGGCAGGCAGCTTTCTGTGAATTCAAGGCCAGCCTGGTCTACATAGTGAGTTCCAGGACAGCTAGAACTACAGGAAGACCCTGTCTCAAAAACACCAAAAAAAAAAAAAGATGTATCTCTTTACATGTGTAGATATCTTGTAAACTACAGATTTTTTTTCACAATGTTTATTGATAGATGCAAGTACATAAAATCAGGGCATGAACATGATTTGATAGATTAAGTAGACTTAATTTCAATACTATAATAAGGGAACAGTTCAAATTCTCACCATTTGTTTCACACCCACAAATACCACTTCAAGGGTATTAACAATCTCTCAAATCTGATCAGTTTTGTGCATGTTTCTTTTTTAAAAGACTGTGCACTTGCCCAGGCTCAAGGATATTGAAATCAAGCACATAAAGTCCATTACTAGAGGTAGAAATATAGGCAATATACTATTATGGCAACAACCATCAATTACAGTTAAGGATTTTCTGTAACAACCAAATGGATAATCTAATATTGCAACAACTCAAATATTACTGAGCAAAGTGCATTTCTACAATGTTCAGTGTTTCTACTCAATTTTCTAACTTTAAACATCCTATGATAACTGGAAGCAGAGAAGGACCTCACAATAGACTGCCTCTGCTTGAGAACCTATGATGTAATTATTGCATGCTGCTAATATACTACCTAAACATTAAAGATATTCCTAAAATATTTGGTGGTAGACTATGATTAAGACATTACAATACAAAAAAACCTTATGCAGAAGGAAACTCTTATTGACATGGCTCTGCTTTAAATATTGTGCCCCCAAATGAAGTCCAGTAAGCACACGTCCTGTCATGATCCCCCTGCATTGGCCTCCATGATACTGCCAAGGTAATCCAACAATGTCAATCCATCTTCTGAGGAAGCTGAATTTCCATTAGCTGCTTAGTTTACAAGCTGAGTATCTCAGCAGTCCTCAGTCCACATTGGAAGGCTAAAAAGTAAAACAGCTGTATCTCATGTCTTTGAGGAGTGCCTAAAACAGTGGCATCTACAGAGCATATGCACCTGCCTGTGAGAATTGTAGACAGGCCAAACAACGGTGCTCTCTCTCTCTCTTTTTTTTTCTTTTTGTCTTTTTACTAAGATCTCAAGTTTTGTGTTTGCATTACAGGTTCTCTGGTCTTATTATTTATTTCTGGTTGTACTTTCCTTCTGGATGCTTAAGGCCATACAGATAGCCCAGATTAACCAAGGTTTTGTTTTGTTGAGGTCAGTTGAGGATCTGATCCTCAGGGGTCTCTCAGAGTATTTGGGGGTGGGGGGGTGGGAGCCCCTTGCTTCTTTCAGCTCCTCATCCACCAGTTCCATCCACATGAGGACAAAATCAGGTCTTGTTAGACCAGGCTTCCTTTTCTGAAGAATGAGCAGACTTTCCTCTTTATAGACTGGACACAATTTGGTCAAATTGGTAGGGACTTCAGATATGGTCGTTAAGCACCCAGAAAGGCTAAGTTGCACCAGCCTGTTACATTGCACCTATATTAACATTGTATCCTTTGGAAACAAACTGTATGTTATTTCCATAGCATATTTCTTGATTCACTTCTTTCTATTTAATCCCATATTACTCTAAAAGATGCACACATGTCCTCCATAATATACTAAAAGTCCAAGGTCTGAGAATACGTGTTAGGTCAGCTCTAGAATCTGTGTAGGGATTCCCAATACAAGAGCACAGTTGTCCTTAGATCATGAGGAGTATAATATTAATGTTGCTCATTTTGTCTTACACCTAGGTACTTGGAACTAGAAGACTTTATGCTAAGTGAAGTAACACAGTCCCAGAAAAACAAAAGATGAATGGTATCACTCATCTGTGGATGCTACAAATATTTTATATTATCCTATTTTTACATATATAATATTTACATACATAATAGCTTAAGAAATAACCTTATTTGGTATGAGAGATTTATAGCATTTATCAGTGGTCCAGACCTGAGTCCAGACCAATCAGTGTTCTGGATGACCATCACCTATAGGTGTGTTGCCAGCTTGCTGCCCATGCTGAAATCTCTACCATCCAGCCAAGATAGAAGCAGCGATGTGAGAATTAGAATGCCTTTCTTCCTCTTGCCCAGAACCATCGATCTTCCTAGTCCATGGAAGTGAAGTTGCAGATCCTCTAGTCAAAGATAAGCAGGTACCTGCACTACCCTGCACATCTGAGAGTCAAGACCATCATTCCTGCCCCCAGCACTTCCGCCTCCACACTGCACTGCCCTTGCTGAGACCCAGAGAATGGTCACCACAACAGGGCTTCTATTTACAAAGTGCAAATGTATTTCAGCATATAACAATGGAGATCTCACCCTGGGGATGCACTCTCACCGGGGTTCATTCTGGGAGAGCTTTTCCTTGTGTGCCCTGTTGAATTTTTTTTAGTTTTACATTGTTGTTGAGCGTGTTTTACTTCTTTAATTTTGCAGGTGCCACCCTGCCTAACCACATATTTGATTCTTGGACTCAATTTGATGTTCCTGTGTATATGCCACTAGTCTAAGAATAAACCGCATCCAAGTGGAAATCTGGGTAAAGACTGGGGAATCTTATGCTCCCATTCTATGGTGTTTTAGAAGAGCGAAATTTAAAGATTGAAACATTGTAGCACCAGTACATTGGGGTAAGTTCTAATTGTATATTTCTGTATTATAATAAGTAGCTCCTCTCTGTGATTATAAAAGCAAGGGTGGCCTTCCTTCCACTCTTTTTCCATACTTAAAGTGTACACTTTAATGAACACTGACACCCCCGTATATACAAACACCTGCTATGACTGAACTGTGACATGCCCCCCTTAGGCTTATGAATCTGAGTTCTTGGTCCCCAGCTGGTGGGGCTGTTATGGGAGGTTCAAGGTAGGAGGTGGAGCCTGGCTGGAGGAAGCAGGCTATGGAAGGCAGAGCTGGTCTTGAAGGTTACAGCTTTCAGCCTCAGTTCTCTACTTCCTGAAGCACACGCTCCTGTCACCATGGCCCTGTCACTCATGCATGGCTTTCCTGTTGTGAAGGACTGCATCCCCTGAACTGGGAGGCAAAATACAGATCTTTCCTGAAAACTGTTTCTGTCACAGATGAGCAAAGTAACGTAACACAACTGTGAAGCCATCAACTGATCAATATAGTGAACCTACCCATCATTCCAAATATTTCCTCTGGTTGCTCTGTAACCCCCATTCCTGCCCCTGCCTTCCTCCCTTCCCCATGCTGGGAATTCCTAAACAAAGTGTCTGGTTTCCATCAGCCCAGATGAACTGCTAGATTTTCTATAAGTAGAATTAAGTACAAACATTTAGATTCTTACAAAACCTTTCTTTCCTTTGCCTTTCTTTCTTTCTTTCCTTCCTTCCTTTCCTTTTTGACATTTTGAGACAGTGTCTCACATAGTGCTGGCCAGCTTGGAACAAACTCACCATAGACCAGGCTGGTTTTGAACTTGAACCTCTGGCCTCTGCCTGCTGCCTTCCAGGACGACGGAAGTGTGCCACCACGCCTGACCACACCATTTTCAATCTTGTTCTTTTCACTCAGCATCACTGTCTCTGTCTTCACCCATGGGGTTGTTCATATCACAGTTTCAGGCAGTACCTGGACGGTCCAGGGCTAGCTCATCACATGACTTCCTCTTATGTTTTCTTCTAGAAGTTTCATAGTTTTCAGTTAACCTTTTAGATGCTGCTAAATATGAATTGAAATTCTTTTTTACTTACATGAATGTCAAAAAATGTTCTTCTTATGTGGTGTTATCTCTGCAGTGTGTCAAATCTCAGCTGTTCATGTGTGTGTGTGTGTGTGTGTGTGTGTGTGTGTGTGTGTGTGCGTGTGTGTGTGTGTGTTTGTGATAGGTAACTATGGTTTGGGGGAATATCTGAATTTTAAAGTAAGTATTTTGCTTTGGGGAATTTATGTTGGGATTATTATGAACCTATAGATCGATTTGAGGGAGAATCGACATTGTAGTAGTAATATGTTTTCTGATCGAATATTACATTTTTTCTGTCCATTTTTTATTAAGCTTTTGTAGTTTCATAGCACAGTCTCAATCACCTTTAGGCCCCTGCCCCACCCATGCCCTTCTGAACCCCCATCAGACCTCATGTATTCCACCATACATGGTAACACCTATCCAGTCAAGCATTTGCACCCAGATACCCTTAAATGAAAATTCATCTGCCACAGTCTAGTCAGCCCATCTAGAGATTGTAAGTAAGGCATGTTCTCCACACCCAATAGAAACCAGTCTTCAATATTCTCTCAGTTTAGGGATGACCCACCACCCATTTCTCTCCTCCCCTCTGGATATTTATGTAATTGAGTTGGCATTGGTCCTGTGCTCCATGCCACAAGTTTACATGTGCCAGCTTCTGGCGGCATGAAATCCTCTGTTCCCCTGTGTTCATGAACCAGCCCTGGCTCTTACAATCCTTCTGCCTCCTCTTCTGCAATGGTCCCTGACCCATGGGTGGGTGAGGTTCAATACAGGAGTCCTACCCAGGGACACACACTTTACAGTTGTGGCCTTCTGTGTGCATCATACTTTTTTATATAAGGAAGTTTCATTGATGAGGGTTGGGGGATGCATTTAATTTTCTCTCTATCCCTGGCTCCACTTTGTATCACGAACCTCAGGTGCAGGGGCTCAACTGTAGATGTGTCACCCAGGACTGGGGATCCCTCAGTCACATATTCTCTGTGTCTGACCAGTTGTGGAACTCTGCAGCAGCCTCCATCTGTTGCAATAAGAATCTTCCTTGATGAGTGGTGCACTCATGCTTGTCTATACATATAAAGATCCATGTTTAGCTTATGGTTAGAAATATCATTTTTCTGGAGATATGACAGAGCTAGGGTGTTCTCTAGAGTCTATGTCTTCTCTATCCTTGTGTATTTGGCTACAATTACCATACTACCCATCATTTCACTCCCATTGATAGGACTTTAAGTCCAGTTAGGTGGTTGTTGATTACCCACTCACACCCCTAGATAACAGTGCCACCACTGCACCAATAGGGGTAGCTCGTGCTGACAATAGTTATGGTTATTAGTTTTTAGGGATGGGTTGGACCATTGATTGATCAATCTTCTCCCTTAGCAGTTTTCATATTATTATCTAGGTTTTAAGGGCTAAACTTCAGTTGGATGGCTTCTAGGTCATTTCCTGCTCCATTGCTCCAAGTCCTGTGTCCAAAGTATGTCCCTTCAGCAGTAGGGCCTTATCTATTAATTCTGAGAGATAACCAAGAGCTTTGACAATAGCCTGGGGTATTTTGGAAGTCTGCTGGGCCACTCTCATCGACCACTCAAAGAGAGGTATCTTTTGTCTAGCACGGTGTTTCTTGCCAAACAGACCCCGGGTATATAGATGTGCTAATGTTTACATACTGTATGTGCCTTTCTCATGGGTTATGGGGACATCACATTTCCCTCTGGGTTCCCAGCCCTCCAAGATTCATTCATCTCTACCCTTTCCTCCCATCTGACCTCCCTCCTCCCATCCTCCTCCCCATTTTGCCCATCCTCTCCCAGTAACACCATCTCCCACCATTTCCCCCTCCTGATTTCCCTTTCCCTCCACAATGGAGTGGCCCCTTGCATGGCACTCCATTCTCTCATCTTGGCCAAACTCTCCCAACTTCCCCACCTCCCGTTACTTCTGTTCCCTACACTCGCTCTCTGCCCAGGTCCTTCATTTCCTTTATCTCCCATTTTTCTTCTTCCTGGTGTTACATCAGGATATATACTCACATGCAAGGGATTGGTGCTACCATCCCCAAATGAGAGAGAACATACATCATTTGCTTTTCTGTGTTTGTGCTATTTCACATAGTATAACACCCATTTACCTGCAAATTTCATGATTTCATCTTTTCTTACCACTGAGTAGAACTCTATTCTGTAAATGTACCAGAATTTCATTATCCATTCATCAGTTGTGGAACATTTAGTTTGTTTCTGTTTCTTAGCTGTTGTGAAGAGAGCAGCAATAAACATGGGTGTACAGGTGTCTTCACAGTATGAGTCCTTTAGGTGTAGGCCAAAGAGAGGCATAACTGAACCATACGGTAGACTCATTTTTATTTTTTTGAGAGTTTTCCACACTGTTTTCAAGGTGGTTGCATGAGTTTGCATTCCCATCAGCAGTGAATGAGCATTCCCTTTCTCCAGAGTCTCGCTAGTTTAGAGTCATTCGTACTCTTGATCTTAGCCAGTCTGACAGGGGTGAGATGGAATCTTAAAGTGGTTTTTATCTGCACTTCTCTAGTTACTAGGATGTTGAGCAGTTTTTAAGGTGTTTCTCAGCCACTTTTATTTCTTCATTTGAGATCTCTCTGTACAGGTCTATACCCCATCTTTTTATTGGGTCCTTTATTTTCTTATTTCTTTGGTTTTTGGAGGGTTCATTGTATATTCTTTTTTTTTTTTTAATTTTATTTATTTCTGTATGTGTATGAATGTACTGTCTGCATGCAGGTCTGTGCACCCATGTCGTGCAATGCCGTGGAGGTCAGAAGAGGGCGTCGGATTCCCCTGGAACTGGAGTTCTCCTGGAACTGGAGTTTTGGACAGTTCTCGGCCGCCATGTGGGTGCTGGGGATCGAACCCGGGTCCTCTGTAAGAGCGGAGGGCGCTCTTAACCACTAGGCCATCTCTCCAGCCCTTTGTATATTCTTAATGTTAATCTTCTGTCAGACGTGTTGCTAGTAAAGATTTTCTCCCGCTCAGTGGGTTTCTTCTTCCCTTCTTTGACTGCTTCTGTTGCTGTACAGAAACATAGTAATTTATGAGGTCCCACCTATTGATTGTTGACCTTAATGCCTGAGCAGATGATGTCTTACTTATAAAGTCCTTTCCTATACCTATGTCTTGGAGGGCACATCTTATGCTTTCTTATAGAAGTTTCAGGGTTTTGGGTTTTATATTGAGGTCATTGATCCATTTGGAATTAACTTTTCTGCATGATGAAAGATAAGAGTCTAATTTTATTCTACAGGTGGAGATCCAATTTTGCCAGCACCATTTGTTGAAATGCTATCTTTCCTCCATTGTGTGTTCTTACTGCTTTTGTCAAATATAAAGTGGCTGAAATTCATGTATTTATGTTTGGATCTTGTATTACATTGATCTATATGTCTATTTTTGTGTCAATACCATGTGGTTTTTATGACTATATCTCTGTAATATAATCTGAGGTCTATTAGAGCATTGTTCTTTCTGCCCCAGATTGCTTTGGCTATACAGGGTATTTTGTGATTCCATACAAATTTTAAGATGATTTTTTTTCTAGCTCTGTGAAGAATGTCATGGGTATTTTGATTGGCATTGTATTGAACCTATAGATTTCTTTTAGTAAGATGGTCACTTTCACAATATTGATTCTACCAATCCATGACCATGGTAGGTCTTTTAATCTCCTAGTGTCTTGTCTTCCTCTATCTCTTTCTTTAAAGACTTGAAATTTTCATTGTAGAGATCTTTAATGTGGTTAGGTTTATTCATATATATATATATATATGTATATATACATACATATATATATGCANTTTAGATTCAGGATTTTACATATGACATTTTTGGTTATAGGCTAGAGAGATGGCTCCATTTGTAAGCGTCCTGCTGGGTTAGCACGAGGACTGGAGCTCAGGTTCTAGTACCCATGTGACAGGCTGGGCATGATGGAGCACTCCTGCATTCGTGGTGCTGGGGAGGCTGAGGTTGATGGGTCCTGGAGCCAGCCTGCCTGCCAGCCTAATGGAATTGCTGAGCCCCAGACCTTGTCTCAAAAAATAACGTCAAGAGCCACTGAGGAGGACACCCACATTATACACATTTACCTGCACACACCTATGCACACACTCGAACACACACACAGACATCAAGATAAAAACTTAGAAAAAGATTTGTAAATGTTACTCATTGGTGACAAAAGAGATCATGCTTTGTAAATTGAAAAGTTTTTTTTTTTTTTGGTATTTTTGAGGCAGGGTCTACTTTTAGTCCCAGCTATCCTGGAGCTCACAGAGATCTGCCTGCCTCTGCCTCCTGGGATTAAAGGCATGTGCCACCATGCCCAGCTAATACATTATATTTTTGGAGGTGGTACCACACTTCAGAGATAGGAAAATAGTATATCCTTATTATATGTTTTTAAATATTATTTTATTTATTTATTTATTTACTTATTATATCCTTTTGAGGCAGGGTCTACTTTTAGTCCCAGCTGGCCTAGAGCTCACAGAGATCTGCCTGCCTCTGCCTCCTGGGATTAAAGGCATGTGCCACCATGCCCAGCTAATACATTATATTTTTGGAGGTGGTTGAGAATAGGAGGGTTTCCTTGAATGCTTTTTCTCCTTGTTTGTTATTGGTATATTAAAAGGTTTTTAAGTCAATTTTGTTATTGGTATATTAAAAGATTTTTAAGTCGATTTTGTAACCTGCCACTTTAATGAAAATATTAATAATTTCTAGCAATTTTCTGGTGGAATTTTTGGGATCTCTTGTGTATATATCATATTGTCTGAAAATAGAGATATTTTGACCTCTTCTTTTCCAATTAGTACTCCTTTAATTTCCTTCTCTTGTCTTATTGCTCTTGCAAGAGTTTCAAGCAATATATTGAAAAGAAGAGATAGTGGACAGCCCTTCCTGGTTCCTGATTTTAATGGGAATGCTTCCAGTTTTTCTCCATTCAGAATGATATTGGCTATGGTTTTTTTTTTTTTGTATGTAGCTTTAATTGTGTTGAGGTATGTTCCCTCCAGACCAATTCCTTTTAGGACTTTTAATATGAATGCATGTTGGATTTTGTTGAAGGCCTTTTTCTGCATCTATTGAGATCACCATGCATTTTTGTCTTTAAGTCCATTTATATGTTTTATTATATTTATTGACTTATGTTTATTGAACCATCCCTGCATCTCTGGAATAAACCTGACTTGATCATGATGGATGATCTTTTTGATGTGTGTCTTTATGTGTGTCTTTATGTTGTTATATCTTTACCTGGTTTTGGCATTAGAGTGATATTGGCTTCATAGTAGTGTGGAGTTCTCCCTTTGTTTCTATCCTTTTGAATAATTTAAGAAGTATTGGCTCTGCAAGAGCGTCGGTGCTCCCAACCGCTAGGCTATCTCTCCAGCCCGATCCCCAGCACCCACATGGCGGCTAAGAACCGTCTGTAACTCCAATTCCAGGAGAACTCCAGTTCCAGGGGAATCCGAGACCCTCTTCTGACCTCTGTGGCATTGCACGACACGGGTGCACAGACCTGCATGCAGACAGTACATTCATACACATACAAAAATAAATAAATAAATAAATAAATAAATAAATAAATAAATAAATAAATAAAAAAAAATATTGGCTACAGGGAGACACTGTCACGAAAAAACAAAAAAAAAAAAAAAAAAAGAAGTATTGGTTGCAGTTCTTTGAATATCTGGTAGAATTCTGCTGTGACTCCATCTGGCCCTGAGCTTTTTTTTTAGTCAGGAGGTTTTGTATTACTGTTTCAATTTCCTTATGTGTTATGGATCTGTTCAAGCTGTTGATCTCTTCTTGGTTTAACTTTGGTAGTGTCCAATGTTTTTAGAAATTCATCCATTTCTTTTAGATTTTCAAATTTAATGGAGTATAGATTGATTTTTAAAATATTTCCTTACAAAGATCTGGATGTTTTGGTTGTGTCTGTTGTGATGTTTCCTCTTTCATTTCTGATTTTGTTGATTTGGATTTGCTCTTTCTTTTAGTTAACTGGGCTAAGAATCTATCTTGTTTAACCTTTAAAAAAAACAGCTCTTAGATTCGTTGATTTTTTTTTTGTATTTTTTTCTATCTCATTGATTTCTTCTCTAATTTTTGTTATTTCTTCTCATCTACTAGGTTTGGGATTGGATTTTTCTTTCCTTTCCAGATGTACTATTAAGTTATTTACATGTGCTCTTTCTGATTTTTTTTTTAATGTAGGCACTAAGAACTATAAACTTCCCTCTTAGGAATGCTTGGTTTCCAAGAGGTTTTGTTGTGTTATATTCGCATTTTCTCTTAGTTGTAAGAATACTTCTATTTCTTTCTTAATTTCTTTTCTGATTCGTTCATCATTCAGAAGTTTGTGATTTAATCCCTGAGTTCATGTAGTTACTAGAACTTCTATTGCTGTGGATTACAAGATTTATTGCATTATGATATGAAAGAATGCATGGAATTATTTCATTTTTTTGTATTTCTTGAGGTTTGCTTTGTGTCCCAGAATGTGGTCAATTTTAGAAAAACTTGCATGGGCTGCCAAGTAGAAGAACATGTACTCTTTGGTGCTTGGTGGAATGTTCTGTCGATGTCTGTTAGGTCCATTTAACATAAGATATCTCTCTGTTTATTCTTTGTCCAGTTGACCTCTCTATTTAAAATAGTGGAGTATTAAAAGTAACCTACTATTATTGTGCTAATATTATTGTGGGATTAATCTTTCACTAGTCCAGGAGTATTGTTTTTATGAATTTGGGTGCTTCAGAGTTTGGTACATATATGCTTATGATTGTAGTATCTTCTTGTTCAATTATTCCTTGATTAGAATGAAGTAACCTTCTTTATTTCCTCTGATTAGTTTTAATTTTGTCTATTTTGTCAGATATTTGAACTGCAATACCTGCTTCCTTCTTAGAGCCATTTGCTTGGAACATTTTTCCCATCCTTCCACCCTAAAGTAGTAGTGTCTATCCTTGAAAGTGAGATGAGTTTCTTGAAAAAAACAAACAAGATGGGTTTTCTTTCTTAATCCATTCCACTAGCCTATGTCTTTTAACAGGGGAGTTGAGGCCATTGATATTTAGTTTTATTATTGAAAGATAAGTATTGGAGACCATCATTTTAATTTCTTTACATTTGCAATCCTATTTTGTGTTTCCATTATTATATCTGTCTTTGTTTTCTTTTCTTAGCCTCTTGAATATAATCATTCCTTTCTTGGGTCCTTTGTATTACTTCAAATATTCTCTGTAGTGCTGGTTTAATGGAGAGGAATTCTTTTAGCCTGTTCATTTCATGAAAAATTTTCAGTTTTCAACCATTACAGATAGTTTTGTTGAGTAAAGTATTCAGGGATGGCACCCATAGTCATTTAGAAATGTGAATACTGGGGCTGGAGAGATGACTCAGCAGTTAAGAGCACTGACTGCTCTTTCAGAGGACCCAGGTTTGATTCCCAACACCCACATGGCAGCTAAGAACAGTCTTTAAGCCAGGTGTGGTGGCACAAGCCTTTAATCTCAGCACTCGGGAGGCAGAGGCAGGTGGATCTCTGTGAGTTCAAGGACAGCCTGGTCTACAGAGTGAGTTCCAGGCCAGCTGAGGCTATAGGGTGACCATGTCTCAAAAAGACAAAACAAAAAACAAAAAACAAACCTGTGAATACGTTTGTCCAGACTCTTCTGGCTTTCATACTTTCCATTGAAAAGTCGGCTGTAATTCTGATGGTTTTCCTTTATATGTAGCGTGTTTTTCTCTTGCAACTTTCAGTATTTTCTCTGTTCTGTATACTTAATGTTTTTATGTCATGGGGAGTTTCTGTTCTGCTCATGTATAGGTAAGTCTTTCCTTAACTTAGGGAAGTTTTCTTCTATAATTCTCTTGAAGATCTGTTCAATGCCATTGGCCTAAGATTCCTCTCCTTCCTGTATGCCTATAACTTATAGATTTGGCCTTTTCATATTGCCCCACATTTGCTGAGAATTCCATGCCTGTGTTTTATAAAACTTTGCATAGTCTTTGCTTAAGGAGTCCAAATCCTCAAGCTTTCTCATCCATACTTTTAAAAATATTTATCAGGTTTAATTTTAGAGTATTTTAATATTTCTAGAAGATATTTATATACATTATCTCATTGTCTTGTTGAATCCTCATAGTCTTACAAGGGTATCAGGAGTTTTTTCTACACGTTTTTTCTTTTTTTATTGAAGTTTTGTGCATTTCATACAACATTTCTTAATCAAATTTAGACCCATTCCCCTTTCCTTGCCTCTCACTCTGCCAGAGCTCATGCATTCTCCTATACATGTCTTTTATCTTTTTCTCAGTCTTTTTAAAAGATTTCAATGCAGTAGTTTAGTGTTTGGGGCAGACATTTACTATTGCAGTAAGTTCTTTGAACGAGTCTTTTTTTTGTTGTTGTTGTTGTTGTTGTTGTTGTTGTTCCTTCCAATATGTATCACTCCAAAATATGCATATGTACAGGCCACACATATACCAAAATTATGATGTCTGAAAATAAACTATAGATTAATTCCATGCTTCCAATTGGCATATTGACTTTTTCAAACACATGTTAATTTTCATTTGGGTTTTCTTCACTATTTTTACCTCTTTTGTGAATTTGCTTTTCTTTTTTTAAATTTTTATTTATTTATTTTTTATGAATATGAATGTATTGTCTGCATGTAGGTCTGTGCACCCATGTCGTGCAATGCCGCGGAGGTCAGAAGAGGGTGTTGGATTCCCCTGGAACTGGAGTTCTCCTGGAATTGGAGTTACAGACAGTTCTTAGCCGCCATGTGAGTGCTGGGGATCGAACCCGGATCCTCTGCAAGAGTGGTTGGCGCTCTTAACCGCTAGGCCATCCCTCCAGCCCCGTGAATTTGCTTTTCAAGTCATGAATTGTGTTTGATCTATCATTAAGCCAATTATTTGTATATCCTTAGGCTTCTAACACAAGTTCATGCCTTTTCTCTTTGAGTTCTTTGAATTGTCTGTGTTTTCTTCAAGTTCTTCGATCTTGTTTATGACTGTTCTTTAATTTCTGCATCTTGGGGTTCCTCAGGGGGGTTCTCACTGTAGTGCACTTCTGTAATATTAGTGGGCTTGTTGGGGACAAGTTCTTTTGCTTTTCATATTGTTTGTGTTTTGTGCTACCATTTGGGCATATGGGTCTTTTTTGTTGGTTATGTGTCTAGTAGAAACTTCTGCTCTGCTTTTGTTTAATTTTGGTTCTGTTTATATTGTTTGTGTAGTTTGGTTGCCTTTTGTTCAAGATTGGAAACTAAGTTGGTATTTGTTTCAGGTTCTTGCAGGGTAGTAGGCTGGTCTGGGTATCTGGTGGTACAGGGTGATTGGTAGGCTAGTCAGGTTAGTTGGAGGGATGGTCTGTATCAGACAGATAAGGAGCTAGGGAAGTTAGCTAGTGTGTGTCAGGAAGCTAGTCCAGAGATCTGAGACAGAGGGACTGGAGCCTGCCTGTGCCCAAGGATTGTGGGCAGCAAGGGAATGTGAAATGGAAAGGGGAATGAATGGAATAGAGATGGATGGAATCTGACTTACCAGAATCCTGTCAGGGCAGGTCTATTCAACTGGTCAGGAGCCAGGGTGGATTGGGGGTGAAGCTATGAGGAGGGGGGAGAATTTAGCAATCTATGCTAGCAATCAATGCTAGAGTGCTTAGCTAGTCTGGGTTAAGAGGCTAGTACAAGGATCTGAAGGAGAGGAATTGTAGGTTGCTTGGTCCAAGGCTGGTAGGGGACAGGGTCACTTATACACTTAAAGGTGGGGAAAAGCTCAATCTAAATGTGTTAAGCAACAAAGACTTAGGTTAGGCTAATACTGAATTTTTATCCTATTCACTGATCTTATGCTTACATTAGCCCTTTCCCTCTGCTATTTGTGAGGTCTGTTCAAAGCCCATTTTTCTGTCCAAATGTCAGGGTCAGACCTGGATGTGCCACAGATGCTACTTATTCTGAGTGCAGAAGCTCTTGAGTGTCATTGATTCTCTCTCCCTTGCAATGATGTCCCTGAGGGAGGATTTTTTTTCCATGAAAAAAAGGGGGGGTCTCAATCCCATATGCCTTACCCTGGAAATCTGAAAACAAGAGATAAACAGTATGAGGAAAATGAAGTCAAACTTTTCATTATAAAGCATTTGAAGTTAGAGCTGGAAAGGTGGCTCAGCAGTTAAGAACATGGCTGCTCTTGCAGAGGACCCAGGCTCAATTCCCAGCATACACAAAACCACTAACAAAATTCTGTAAACCCAGTTCCAGGAGAATTCAATGCCTTTTTTATTTTTACCTCCATAGGTATTGCATGACAAGGGTGCACTTACATATATGCAGGCAATATACTCATACATGTAAATAAAGAATAATAAAATATTTTAAAAATAAATGAAAACAAAGCATTGCCATCAGGATAAAGAACACTCAGTCATAACATTTCTAGATCAGTATGTCACACCCAGCCTAGTCCCCATCCTTTTAGGGGCAGCCACTAGCTAGAGAAAGTAGAGATGCCTTTCAATCATTTCTTCTTTAATCTTTCTCAAAAAGTAAGAGAAATATATAATACTGCCTGCAAATATAGAATGTAACTATGTTGTATGAACAGACCACTTCTCCCGGCCCCTTTTCTGTCTAGGAATCAGACAGTTAGATGTGACTCTCCAAATGAAGAAACAGATTGTTTTGTTGCCCACATAATGCCTCATTTTCACCAAAGTATAATCACTACTTATCATCATTCATTCTCCAGGATCTCAGCTCCCTGGCCTTCAGGAGAGGATGCTTCATGGACAGAGCCCTCTCAGGGCAAAGCTCTCTCCATTTTCCAATGCAGAGGTTCCACATGCTCCTGTGAATGTGGTCAGAAATGCCGTGATAGGCCCTGAAGAGTATCAAGTGGAGACAATCCAGAGTATGGCACAACTAACACAACAGAGCTCCTAATCCTAAAGTTCAAGTTTTTTCCCCATAATTACACATTTTTTAAAATCTGTAAACAAATTTTAAAGAACATATCAATCCTGATAAACAATAGGGATGAAGGAAAACAAAGATTATTTTTAAATGGAAAAAATTTAAAGATTTTATTATTTTTATTTTGTGTGTATAAATGTATTGTTTACATGTATATACACCCACATCATGCAATGCCTGTGACAGTCAGAAGAGGATGTCAGATCCCCAGTAGGGGTTATGACCACTGTTAACTTCCATGTGAATGTTGGGAATTGAACCCAGGTCTTCTGTAAGAGCAGGCAGTGCTTTTAACCACTGAGCCTTTTCTCCAGCCCCCAGAAAAAAAAAAATTTAAAGAAACATTTGACTCTGCATTTCAAAAGTTCCTATTTTTTAGATTTATTCTCTCTCTCTCTCTCTCTCTCTCTCTCTCTCTCTCTCTCTCTCTCTGTGTGTGTGTGTGTGTGTTAAGGTATAGGAAGTCATAAGATGGCATTCAATCCCTGGAGTTACAGGTGTTCACAGGATACCCTGCTTGTTACATAGGTGCTGACATCCACAGTAAGTGCTCTTACTACTGAACCATTTCTCCATCTAACTTGTCACAAATTTTTTACTAAGATCATTGATTATTTCCCCAAGAAAGGCTCCTAAATATTTCTAACTCTTAAACTGAAGGTCCATCCCCTGCTAAAAGGGGAGAAGCCGTGCAGTTCACTGGGTCAGTAAGCCTGCTCCCCCCACCCCCCACCCCCCGCCGTGGAATCTTTCTCACCCCCTTCCTGTTCTTGCCAGGATCCCCGCTGCCTGTTTTCCCCAGCGTATCAGTGGGTACAGAAGGTCCAGGACATTCTAGCTTCTGTTTGGAAACTCGGGAGAAAGGTGTGCAAACATGGAACACAAGGCTGGTATCCGATGAGCAAGAGCTTTCCCTCTTCTCCTTTCACCCCAGGTCCAGGCTGCTCCCAAGCCACATCTTCTCCTGTGGTGTAGGATCAACATAGAAACATGAATCAGAGAATTTCCACATGCAAAGGTTGGGCAAAATAGCCTAGGAAACATTTCCACTAATACATATGGAGTAAGAAAGGGCCCACTTCACATGCTCAATAAGAGCAACAGAAAACATGTTTATCTTTTAAACCTCAGTTCTGCTTACTATTATGTTTTGTTTAACCACTTGAAGTAAACCAAATTCATGTACCTCTAACCAGCTTGAGTTTGGGGTACACCATAAATAAAAGTCAACATGCCATTCTTTCTGAACCAGATGGTATTATATACCAATCCCCTCTGATGTGAAACATTCCACTCCAGAGCAAAGCTCCCAAGATTCAGCAAACTCTAAAAGGAGGCTTGTGAAGACTCAGGGAGTAAACCATTCACAGGTCTCAGAGACCATGAACCTTACCAGAGTCACAAGGCCTCTCCCTCCCCCAAGGTTATATAAGCAATAAGGACCACTGAGGATTCTCTTGGACATACGGAGCTACCTGGGAATCCTGCAGAGAACGCCATGATTCCAGCTTTCAAGAGTTGTCACCCATGCTGGGGTAGACTTTCAATAATGCAGTTCTCCATGTTCCTGCAAGTAACCCCAGCAAACTTGCTATTGAACAAATTGTACTTTGGTGCTATATTACTTCAGTCTGCTGTCAGTTCTCTATCTGGGATAAGCAGACATTTGTTTATAACTTCCCCAGAAAAATATCACAAAAGAGATAGGTCTCTCTCTTTGTTGTATTGTCCCAAGTCATATTTCAGAGAGTTTTAAGAGTTCTGTAATAAGATAGAAGTAAAAAATTAAAAATGTGCTGGTCCTCTGCAATACAGCTGCCAGTGAGATTGTTCTTTAATGCCAATACTGAGTATCCCAGTGGAATTAAACTCACTATAGATCTATAGATCGGAAGAACCACTGGTGTAAAATCATGGAAATGGTCCATTGTCCTCACCTCCAAAGTATAAAAGATCATGGTACTCCCCAATATAGTGTGAATTTTAAAGTACAGTAAAGAAATTAACATTGAACCACTGTGGGAAGATCTAGTTTGAATTAGGGGCTAGTTCTCAGGGCACAATGTGGGAGTCATGGGACTCCTCTGACTCTGACCCAAGAGGGAGCAAGCAACATGGCCCAGGGCATATGATGCTAGGTGGAGCACCAGTATACAGTAGCACGAAACTGGGAGTCTGTGATTGGCTCTGGGAGATGATGTCATTTTGCTTATAAAAGTGACTTGAAGCAGGCAATAAATCCAATTCTCCACTGCAGTCATTACACAGAATTCCCAGATCTATTATTTTGTGCACATACAGGCTGAAGAAGGCCTGGATTTCAAGTGTTGGTGGCTAGAGGATTGGACGGGGGTCTATCAGACCACCAGCCTAGTAAGCTAGTGTAAGGTTGGATGGTAGCATAGGGCTAGAGAAAGACCTATCAGGTCACAAGCCTGTGGCTAGTGGGTTGGATGGGAGTCTATTAGACCACCAACCTGGTAAGCTAGCATGGGGTTGGACAGAGACCTATCAGGTCACCAGCCTGTGAAGTGAACTGTGGGTAGGTGTAAGCTGTAGATAGGCCATGAGCCATCAGCCTGAAATTCCTGTCCAGAAATGGGCAGTCTTTGGGCAGGTGGGATAGCACGGTCAAATGGGAGGTGTTCTGCTTCCCAGGCTAAGGTAAGGACCTGAGTTGGAAGTACCTCTCAGGTTGGGTTACAAAAATAACTGACCTCTGCACAGAGGGGTCAGTTCCCCACAGGGACCACAGGTGGCCGCTCTGCTCCCCTCCCCTTAGCAGGACTGCGTTGTACCTGCTCAAAGCAAGAGAAGCTCCCTATAAACTACCATTCCAGCTTAGCCCTTTTCCTTCTAAAGAGGGGCCATTCTGATGAGTGCATCCTCACTTCCTCACCCTTCCTCATTACGTGCTGTGGCTGAGTTTAAGTGTAGAGAAGAAGGGTGGTACTTACAACTCCAAGCTCTTAAGCTGTCCCTCAAGCTGCGGGGTGAACTTGAGCTGGTAAAATCCCCATATGTTCCACGCAAGTGAATTTCCCTCCCGTGTCAGCAAGCATGAGAAACCATGGAGCTCCCCAAGCTCCCTGTCCTCTCTTATCACCATTTCTAAGTCCAAGTTGTCAGTCCAGCTGTTAGGGTCACAGCCTGGACTCTTGAAGGCCCAACAAGTTAGGCTTGGCCGCCCATCCCTAATATACCAATTAAAGAAACAAATTATAGTGAAGAGCAGAGAAAGATTTATTCAATGTGGTTTATATTTGGGAAGAACAAATACAGTCCAGTGATTCACTAAGTCCATTTGTGGATAGTGACATGAGTTTGTTTAAACATAAGTATGCAAAATTAAGATGTCCCGATCAGTGTGGTCCTGCCCATCACTGTCTGGGCTCCAGTCTGCATTCAAGTTGTCAGAACTATGTGAAATCTCTTCCTGAGAGGCAAGTTTTTCCTCCGGTTGGCACCAGATACTCAGCCATTCTCTTCCTCAACCATAGGATTCCAGGGGAAATTTCAATTATTTTAGTTCTATCAATAGTCTGATAACATAATAGCTCTCTTTGAAACACCTTTTCTTTTCTGATGGAATGATTACAAGATTGTGAGACAAACTGTGCTCAAAAAATTATTTATTGAAATACTAACACCAGTATCTCAGATGTGACTACGTGTAGAAATGAGGCCTTCAAAAAGATGGCTATGGCAAAATAAAGTCATATAAGTGGATCCTAATGGAATCTGATTCGTATCCTATAAAGAGAAAATTAGGAAGTAGAAACAGGGAAAAGGGGAGAAATTTCAGAAGATACCAACTCTAATACAGTCCTGAGCTTGGGTGTCTGAGCCTCCGGAACTGGGAAGAAATATGTCGTTTAAGCCATTCTGTCTGGGTATTTTGCTAGATAACCCCAGCAAATGAATGCAGTTCCTTAGGAGCAAAATCCCCTTCCTTCCTTCCTTCTGTCCCTGCCACATCCTCCTCTACCCACCATACCTTGGTTCTCCATTGAGTTGTTTGGATCTGGCTCCAGAGAAAGCCATCCTGGACAGGCAAGGATGCCTATGTTTCCCTCTATCACTGCTGTCCAATCTTCTCTTCTGCATTCTTAGAAAGGAACAGGACTCTTGTAAAACAGGAACAGAAATATTTCACTAACACAAAACACACAGGAACTATACTATCCCCTAGACAGCAAGGATAGGCAGGAAGACACAGAAGCAATGAGGGTTACATCAGAGATGAGAAGGGAAACCAAATTACTATGCTTATTGCATCTTCTTTCATCTCTGTTACCTACTGAGTAGTACACAAGCAAGACATCACCCCACCAGGAAAATATTCCCAAACTCTGTTAAAAAAACAAGAGCAATGGAAATATTGTAGTTTAAAATGGCACTTAAATTAGCCTCACAAAGGATTTTCTTTTAATTTTATTGAACACGTACCAATATAAGCTCTCTTAGTTCTTTATACTAAAGCTCAATTAAGGAGCCCAGTTGTCTGTCCATGGGTTAGAGGTCAGGGTGGATATGTCTCAAGCTACTGAAATTTAATCATGCCATGTGAGGAGTCCCCAAGGGAAGAGGAGCTTCCAGTAGCCATGGGGACACACTGGGAATTCAGACTCTGGTTAATTAGCTCAAAGTAAGTTAAGTTTAAACACTTTTGTGAAAAATCATGAAATGAGAACTTTTCTCAAAACATAGCTAAAACCATCTTCATAACATACCTAAATTTATAAAATACATCAATTTAAAGCATAATAAGGAAGATGTTGACCTTTTTTGTAGCCTAAGACAAACCCAATAACTCGGATCTCTTACTTTACAGAAGCCAGCGGGCCAGAGAGGGACAAAGAAATGGCATAATTATAAGCTTTAGACACCCCGCTCCAACATCTCATTACATGCTTGTTTCTCTTGCTCTAGCTGAGCTAAGAATGACCTCTCCCTACAGCTATTTTCTGGCAGCACTGGGGTCAGAGGTCACCTCCCCCGGGACAAATGGAAGATTGGCAATTCTTTCTTTAACATTCCTCATCTCCACACTGGTCAGCCTTAGAGGGATGCTCGCCCCCTCCCCTCTGGGTCTGCCAAGTGCACCTGTCTCCACATCATTTAGCTGTCTTCAGTTCTGTGTTTTCCCAGAAAAAGAGAAGGCCCTTCTCCCATTCTCCCCGGTTCCTGCATCCAGTACTGTTTCATCACCAGGGAATTCTACTTTGCCTGGAAGAGTCCATATGAATCCAACATCCACCCCCAGACTATGTCAAGCTTTGGCCCCATGTGGCCCTTCAGACCTGAGGACCCAATAGTGCTAACACTCCTGAAGTACAAAGCAGGAAGATGACTGCAGAACTCTGAGGGATGGTAGGGGAGGTCAGGGCTAGCTCAGTGTCGTTTCTGTCTCTGTTCCTTCTACAGGCTTCGGAAAGTTACTACATAGTTATGAGCCCTTCTCTACCCAGAACAGTCTTCAAGAGGGTAGGCAGCTCCCTTGGAATCTGGCAGGATGGGAGTTGAGTGAAAAATAGAAACACTTGTCAAACAAAATATAAGCATGACTGAATACTATTTTCAGACACTGATTCCAATCAGTCTTTTTCCTGGCAGTACTTTCCCTTCTCATCCCTCCAAAACCATGAAAGAGGCTGTTCTTTGTCTCAGAAGAAATGGACATAGGATTGGAAGCAAAAGGACATTTAGGCTTTTCTTTTGCAAAATCTAAATCCTTTGGGATGGGAATTTGTAAGAGAATGAGCACCTTAGAGAAACATAAAACGAGAAGGATTTATATCATGTGTAAAAGAAGTATGCCAAGCTGGGGCAGGAAAATCAGGGGGAGGTTGTACATCCCAGAAGAGCAACTTCAGCCTAGTCTTTTAGTTACTAAAAGGCTGACAAGGCCCAGAAAAGAGCCATGTAGTATATTTAGGGAAGCAGAAACAGCAGCCTAAGTTTCCCAAGTCCCACGTGGCATTGTCACTTTAGAAAGCCGCAGAATTGGTTGCGATTTTATCCTTCTTGCAAGCTTACAAGTTATACTTTGCTAGTTTCCTTCAATATCATATGGATTTCAGTACATTGGCAAAAAACAGGGGACCTCTGAGTCAGAGCCAAAGACTCTGTTCTTCCCAATACAACAGGCAGCACGCCCCTATTCATTCACTTGTTCCTCCAGATCCATAGGGTTTGAAGGGATATAGAGTGTTTAGTGAGTCTGCATCATAGACACCAATGTTTTAAGCTTTATTCTTTTTTATTTTTTTATGTGTATGAATGTACTGTCTGCATGTAGGTTTGTACAACTGTGTCATGCAATGCACACATTGTGGGGTGTTGTGAGATGCTTCAACATATGCACACATTGTGGGGTGTTGTGAGATGGTTCTGTGCATGCACACACTGTGGGGTGTTGTGAGATGGTTCTATGCATGCATACATTGTGGGGTGTTGTGAGATGGTTCTGTGCATGCACACATTTCAGGGTGTTGTGAGATGGTTCCATGCATGCACACATTGCAGGGTGTTGTGAGATGGTTCCATGCATGCACACACTGTGGGGTGTTGTGAGATGGTTCCATGAATGTACACATTGTGGGGTGTTGTGAAATGCTTTGACACATGCACACATTGTGGGGTGTTGTGAGATGGTTCTGTGCATGCACACATTTCAGGGTGTTGTGAGATGGTTCCATGCATGCACACATTGTGGGGTGTTGTGAGATGGTTCCATGCATGCACACATTGTGGGGTGTTGTGAGATGGTTCCATGCATGCACACATTGTGGGGTGTTGTGAGATACTTCAACACATGCACACATTCTGGGGTGTTGTGAGATGGTTCCATTCATGCACACATTGTGGGGTGTTGTGAGATGGTTCCGTGCATGCACACATTGTGGGGTGTTGTGAGATGGTTCTATGCATGCACACATTGTGGGGTGTTGTGAGATGGTTCCATGCATGTACACATTTTGGGGTGTTGTGAGATGGTTCCATGCATGCACACATTGTGGGGTGTTGTGAGATACTTCAACACATGCACACATTGTGGGGTGTTGTGAGATGGTTCCATGCATGCACACATTGTGGGGTGTTGTGAGATGGTTCCGTGCATGCACACATTGTGGGGTGTTGTGAGATGGTCCCATGCATGCACACACTGTGCAGTGCCCACATCATGCCACACGCATCAGTCTCTTGTCACCTTACCTCAAGCACTTGTCACCTCTTTGTGGTAAGAATACCGAAAATCTTTTATCTTTTTCTAAAAAATATTTTATTTATTACTTTTATTTTTTGTGTATGAGTGATTTGCCTACATGTATATAAGCGTACCACATGTATGCATTGTCCACAGAGGCCAGAGGAGGGTGTTGGATCACCTAGAACTAGAGTTTTAGGTGATTGTTAGTAGCTGTGTGGGTGCTGGGAACTGAACCTGGGTATGCTCGAAGAACAGCCAGTCCTTTTAACCACTGAGCCATCTCTCCAGCCCTTTCTTTCTCCAAGCTTTTAGAAGCATACAATACATTATCATTATCTCTAGTCACTTTATTGTGCAACATAAAACCTGTTTTTCCTGTCACTTAATCCCCACTGACCAGCCTTTCCCCATCTTGCTCCTTTGCTTCCCCCAATGTCACTCTCAAGTTTAAAATATACCATAAAGGAAAAATACACTATATGATTTTTTTAAGTCTGACAGTGAATAAGACAAAGAAAACTGAGGGGACTGGAGAGATGGCCTAGCGGTTAAGAGCACCGACTGCTCTTGCAGAGGATCCGGGTTCGATTCCCAGCACCCACATGGTGGCTGTAGCTATAGGTCCTGTACACAGAGCTGATTCTGACTCAGTCCTCTGAGGGAATTCTCCACTACAGGTTTCTTAAAACTCAAGATGCCAAAAGAGAAAAGGAAAGAATTGGCAGACAATGGATGCAGAGGATCAGACTTTGTTCATGAGAGTAGAGTGGGTACTGGAGAGATAATTCAGGGGTTAAGAGCACTGGCTACTCTCCCAGAAGACCCAGGTTCAAATCAGAGCACCAACATGGCAGCTAACAACTATTCATAATTCCAGTTCCAGGGGATCTGATGCCCACTTCTGACCTCCAAGGGTATTGCACAACATGGGTGCACTTACATACATGCAGGCAATACACTCATACACATAAAGTAAATAAACAAATTTAATAAAGAGATAGTGTGGGCACCTCTTCCTGATAACTCCCGGGGTTACTGACCTGCATTCATAGTAGGAAGATAGAACCCAGGAAACCTGAATTCCAAAAATAATACAAGGGTTTAGGAGGTGGGATGGTTATTCATAGACAATTGTGATCAAAGCAGGAATTTTCTAGAATTCTCCCTGGAGGACAACTGCTGAGAGATAAGCAAGTAGAAATACATAGCTAGCCCCAAGCTCTGCCCACATTCTTTGTGTGTGACTAAAGATTCATGAGGAGAAAGGCTCATGGGGTCCATACAAAATTTACAATGGGTGAGAGAAAGGCAGGCTGGGACCCAATGATGGAAGAGAAAAAGAATCTATTTCCTCCTGCTAGAAATGATTTTTTTTTTCAAATTCCTTAAAACCTGTGGGTTCCACAGCTGAGCTGGCTCTAGCTAGCTTCCCTCTTCCTGCTCCTGAGCCAGAACGCAGGGTTAGTGGGGGAGCCATAGAGCTTGATCTCCACCAGAGGGAGGTTATGGCTGCCATTTCCCCAGGGAAGACTGAAGACCCTGTTCTACACTCAGTAAAAAGAAATACAGTAGGCAGTTTCTATAGAAGTAACAGAGTAAAGACCACACCCCCTTTACCTCCTCAGTTCAGAAGTCTAGAGGAAATAATTCCCTGAACTAATTCCCAATTAGTAGTTTTTTCCATAAAATGGGAAAGGCTATGTTATAGGCATGAATCAGAATCTGGGACACTTGAGGAGGTTTTTCATGTCCACTTTATTGTGTCCCAGAATAAAGAATTACACTGGAGATAGAAATAAAGACTATCATTCTAAATATTTTATTATCTTTTTAAGTTTTTTGTGTATGAGTGTATTACTTGCATATATGTAAATGCACCCATGTTGTGCAATGCCAATGGAGGTAAAAAGATAGCATCAGATACCCTGGAACTGGAGTTAGGGACGGTTCTTAGCCACCATGTGAGTGCTGGGATTCAAACCTGGGTCCTCTGCAAAGAGCAATCAATGCTCTTAAACACTGAGCCCTGAAAAGTCTATTATTAAGAACGAAAGAGGGGCTGGAGAGATGGCCTAGTGGTTAAGAGTGCCGACTGCTCTTGCAGAGGACCCGGGTTCAATCCCCAGCACCCACATGGTGGCTAAGAACCTTCTTTAACTCCAGTTCCAAGGGAATGCGACGCCCTCTTCTGACCTCCATGGCATTGCACGACATGGGTGTGCAAACCTACATGCAGACAGTACATTCATACACATAAGTAAATAATTTTAAAAATTAAATAAATAAATAAAAAGAAAGAAAGAGAAATTTGAAGGAATGGGAGTGGGCCAGTGAGCTAAGAAAACTTTGGCTATGGGCCAGGATCTCATGGTCATTTATACCCCACCCCCCATCTCTCCTGCTTGTAGAAAGCTGCATAGTCCCTGCTACCCGGAGCCTGGTGGGGCAGGGTTTCCAGTCTTTTTCTGTCAACTGTCTTCCTTCGTGTGTTAATTTTGGTCTCTCTCTCTCTCTCTCTCTCTCTCTCTCTCTCTCTCTCTCTCTCTCTCTCCTCTCTCTCGTTCTCCACCCATACTCCTTTGCCAATTATAATTAAATCCACTATGTCATCTCACATGAGTTTCAAAGTAATTTTGAGTGATAAGAAGCCAAGTTTTATCATCTTTTGACAAATAAAAAAAATGTGTCATCTGCCTATGTAATTAATTTCACTTTCAAATATAAATTCATCACCCTTTCTCTCTTTTTTACAAAGAAAGACAATAACAAAATCATTGTGATTAGCATCATATTCTGCCTCCAACCTTGCTAGGAGCAACAAGTTGTTTGAGAAGCAAAGTTGATCTGATGAGAAATAGTTGAAACAGAGGCCCCCAGTCCAGCACCTGTGCTGGAGAAAGATAAGTACTGGTGGCGGGGCCTTGAGCCACTGAGGAATCATAGACGAGCTGGATGTTCATCTCAAGCATTGGGCACTCATCACAGCCACTACTGCCCATCTGCTGAAATCTTGTAAAGAAGTGCAAGCTCTTGGAGCAGGCTGTTAAAGAGCAGGTTAGGACTTTTCACAAGACCTCTGTGTCACAGTTTAGATGAAGCCAGCCTCCCAGACCCCTAGTTTCTAGACCACACTGACACATCTCTGAGACTATTCCAGAATGGAGAAAATTCTATCTACAGATACTCACAGGAAGGGTCAGGATGATCAAACCACTCCAGTCTAGAGAGCAGCAGGGGGCATGCTTTAGTAACAGTCCTATCCTGAGGGTGGATCTCACTGCAGGGCTTTAGTAACAGTCCTATCCTGAGGGTGGATCTCACTGCAGGGCTTTAGTAACAGTCCTATCCTGAGGGTGGATCTCACTGCAGGGCTTTGTGGATTGTTTTACATAAATTTAGAGCAGGGCTTTCAAGATAGTTCAGCAATAAAGATGCTTACCACCCAAGCCTGATAAGTTTGATTACCAGTACTCACACAGTGGAAGGACAAACCCAACTCTGGCCCAGGGTTCCAAGACCATCCGACCCCAGTCATTTCTGGTGCAGGGTTCCAGGACCATACTAACACCTTTGCTTCTGGTGCAGAGAGTGACAGGGCTGGCCTCTCTGCAGGTGGGTTCCAGGACCTTCCCAGCCCCTATGCCTCAGGCACAGGGTTCCAGGACCATCCCAGCCCCTATGCCTCAAGCACAGGGTTCCAGGACCAGCCCAGCCCAGGCCCGTCCAGTGCAGGCCAGGTTCCAGGACAATCCAAGCCCAGTCACTTCAGGTGCAGGGTCTCTGGAGCTGCTTCAACTTCCAGACCGGATCAGGTAAGGTCCTATGGTGACAGGATTGGGCAGGCAAAAACCAGTGCCACCCCCCACCTTTGCACCATCCTGGTGGGAACAGAGAAGGTGACTCAGAGCACAAAGTAACAGAAGAGACAGCCAACTTTCCAACCTAGAGGAACAGGCCTTCAACAAAAGGAAGAAGCACTGGAATTTCGCATCAGACTATAAACAACAAATCAAATCCACATGCCAAGAGCACAAAAGAAAATCAACAACATGAGAAAAGCAAATAATAAATCCCCAATAAAATCTAGCAGTTATGTAGAAGGCTCCAACAATGAGTTTTCCCTGTAGATAACACAGGACACAGATCTTCAAAGAACAATAATAGACATACTCAAAGAAATGAAGGGAGAAAATGACAAACTCAAGAATAAAGTGGAAACACTGAAAAGAACCCACACTGAAATGAAACAGGAAACTGACCAGCAAATCAAGGATTTAGAAGGAGAGAATGACAAACTCCAAAGGGAACTGGAAATACTAAATAAATAAATAAATAATCACAGGATGAAGTGAAAAAGGAAATTGCACATCATCCAATCAACAGGAAAAGATGGAAGAAAGCCTTGTAACAGATTGGATGAAGCAGAAAGTAGAATATCAACACTGGAAGACAAGGTGGAAAACTGCAATGCTCAAACAAAGAGTATGAAAAAAATTTTAAATCACAAGAGTGAAATAATCAGGAAATATGGGAGACCATAAAAAGATCAAACTTCTGCATCATAGGGATAGAGGAAGGAGAAGAATCCCAGGACAAAGTTATTGATCAGATCCTCAACAGACTAATAGAAGAAAATTTCCCCAAACTGAAAAATGACAAACCCATACAAATACAAGAAGCACACAGAACACCAAATAGACAAGATCAGAAAAGGAATACTTTATTCCATATCATAGTTAAAACACTAGACCCACAAAACAAAGACAAATTACTGAAGGTCACAAGAGAAAAACAAGTTACATATAAAGGAAAACCCATCAGAATTACAGCTAACTTTTCAGTGCAAATGATGAAAGCCAGAAGAACTTAGATCAAAGTATTCCCAGTACTAAATGACTATAGATGCCAACCCAGATTACTATACCCAGCAAAAATGTCAATCATAGTTGAAGGAGAAAGAATAATCTTTCATGACATAAACAAGAAGAAAGAATTCATGTCCAGGAAACCAACCATTCAGAAAATACTCGAGGCAATTCAAAGGTCAGAGGAAAGGAGCAACTATCCCCAAGCAGCTAGAGAGAATAATGAATAAAAGTATAACTGCAGATATAAACCTAGACCAAGAATACAAACAGAAAATAAGGCAAAATGAAGCAGCACACGTCTCTCAAAAATAACTTTAAATATTAATGGGCTGAACTCCCCAATCAAAGACATAGACTGGAGAAATGGATTAGGAAACAGAATCCATCTATATCCTGTCTACAAGAAACCCATCTTACCCTCAAGAATAGGCATCAACTTAAAGTGAAAGAATGGAAAAGCATATTCCAAGCAAATGATACCAAAAAGCAAGCATGAGTTGCTATTCTAATATCAGAAAAAATAGACTTCAGAGTAAAACTAATCAGAGGAGACAGAGAGGGCCACTACATCCTTATCAAAGGATCAATTAACCATGAAGATTTCACAGTCATGAATATATGCTCACCAAACTCCCATGCACCAAACTTTATAAACACAACTCTACAGGACCTGAAGACACAGATTGATCCCAGCACACTAATAGTGGGGGATTTCAATACCCCACTGAGCCCATTAGATAGGTCAGCTGGACAAAGAATAAACAGAGAGACATCTGAACTGAATAGTACAGTACACCAAATGGACCTCACAGATATCTACTAAATATTCCACCTAAACACGAGAGAATATACTTTCTACTCAGCACCCCATGGAACATTCTCCAAAATTAACCACATACTGGGACACAGAAAAAAAAAAACTCTACAAATACAAAAAGATTAAAATAATTTCATGCAATAAAGCTCAATATCAACACCAGAATAATCCCAACTATCTACAAGAACACATGGAGACTAAACAACACACTCCTGAATAATGAATGTGGCAAGGAAGAAATAAAGAAATAAATAAAAACATTCCTGGAACTAAACAAAAAAGAAAATACAACACAGCAAAACCTATGGGATACTTTAAAAGCAGACCTAAGAGGGAATATTATAGCCCTCAGTTCCTACATTAAAAAAGCAGAAAGAGAACAAATAAACGAACTAACACTACAGTTAAAAATAACTGAGCAACAACAACAAATGAACCCTAAACCCTACAGACAGGAAGAAATCACAAAAATCAGAGCAGAAATCAATGAAATAGAAACGAAGAAAACAATACAAAGAATCAATGAATCCAAAAGTTAGTTCTTTGAAAGGATAAACAAGATAGACCCCTAGCCCAGTTAACCAAAAGAAAGAAAGAGCAACTCCAAATCAATAGTATTCATGATGAAAAGGAAAACACTACAACAGACAGATAAAAGATCCAGACAGTCATATGAGAATACTTCAAAAACCTATACTCTACTAAATTTGAAAACCTAAAAGAAATGGATGAATATTTGAAATCCTGAAATTCACCAAAGCTTTACCAAGAAGAGATTGGCAGCTTAAACAGACCCATAATATATGAAGAAGTTAAAAATGTAATAGTAAACCTCCCAACTAAAAAATTCCAGGCCCAGATGGTTTCACAGCAGAATTCCATAAAACATTTAAAGAGGACTTAAAACTATTATTACTAAAACTGTTCAGACAGATCAAGCAGAGGGAAATCTCCCAAATTCCTTCTATAATAATTCTAATTCCTTCAGAATAATTCTAATACCAAAACCAGGCAAAGATACAAACAAAAAAGAAAACTATAGACTCATCTCATTAATGAACATAGATGTAAAAATGTTCAACAAAATACTTGCAAACTGCATACAGACCCACATTAAAAGATCATCCATCATGACCAAGTTGGATTCATACCAGAGATGCAGGGATGGTTCAACATATGTAAATCAATAAATATCATAAAACACATAAATGGACTGAAAGACAAAAACCACACAATCATTTCAATTGATGCAGAAAAAGCCTTTGACAAAATTCAGCATCCCTTAATGTTTAAAGTCCTAGAGGGAATTGGACTGGAGGGAACACTCCTCAATGTAACCAAAACCATATTAAAAAAAAAATACTGGGCTGGAGAGATGGCTTAGTGGTTAAGAGTGACGTCCACTCTTACAGAGGACCCAGGTTCAATCCCCAGCACCCACATAGCAGCCGAAAACCATCTGAAACTCCAATTCCAGGAGAACTCCAGTTCCAGGGGAATCTGACACCCTCTTCTGACCTCCATGGCATTGCACAACATGGGTGCACACACCTGCATGCAGACAGTACATTCATACACATACAGAAATAAATAAAAAAAAAAATTTAAGTATTTAAAAAAAACCCACAGCCAACATCATCTAAATGGAGAAAAAAAATTCCCTTAAAAGCAGGAACACACCAAGGCTGTCTGCTATTACCACTCCTCTTCAAAATAGTAGTTGAAACACTTGCCAGGGCAATAAGGCAAGAAAGGGAAATTAAAGGAGTACTAATTGGAAAAGAGGAAGACAAACTATCTCTCTTTGCAGATGATATGATAATTTACCTAAGGTATGCTAAAAACTCTACCAGAAAACCCCTAGAAATGATTAAGAGTTTCAGTAAAGTGGTGAGATACAAAATTAACCTAGAAAAATCAGTAGCCTTTCTTTACACCAACAACAAGCAACTGGAGAAGGAAATAGAAGAATACCTTCCCACTCACAATAGCCACAAAAACAATAAACTACCTAGGAACAAACTTAACCAAAGACACCAAAGATCTCTGCAACAAACATTTTAAACCCTTGAAGAAGGAGATTGAAGAAGACATCAGAAGATGGAAAGACCTCCCATGCTTGTAGATTGGAAAAATTAATATAGGAAAAATGTCCATTCTACCCAAATTAATATACAGATTCAATGCAATCAATTAAAACCCCTAAGTTTTTTCAAAGACTTTGAAAAAGTCCTTAAATCCATATGGATAAACAAAAGACTGGGAATAGCCAAAGTGATGCTGAGCAAAAAGTACAATATATTGTATGGAATGCACAGAGCTTCAATAAAACATTGGTGAAAATGCAACATGGGGGGATCACTATAACAGACTTCAAACTATATTGCAGGGCTATAGTTATAAATACAGCCTGGGACTTGGGTGCTCAGAGCTTACATTGGGGATTTCCCAGGACCATCTGAAGCACAGGTAGGAGCTGGGCACTTTAGCCAGGTGGACTGTTGGATAATTCTTTTTTGTTGTTTGGGGGGGTGTTTTGTTTTGTTTTGTTGTTTTTTTGTTGTTGTTGGATAATTCTATCACTGGGTTGTTGGATAATTGTTTCATTGGTTTGTTGGATAATTAAATCATTGTGTTGTGTGGCTGTGGGGGCAGAGTCACCCTGCTAGCTGATATAAAAGGTGGGTCTGTTGCCACCATGAGACTTGAGTGCTCAGAGCTTAGATCAAGGATTTTCCAGGACCACATGAAGCACAGAATACAGGGGTACAGGCTAAGTGAGGCATATTAGCCCCCCCCCCACCAACCAACTGGAATTGCTGAGGGAGTGTCCAAGTGGATTCTTTGGAGAAACTTCAGAACAGAAAGGGAAGAGTGAGACTTCAGATATATAAACAAAATTGAAAGCCTAAAACCAAGACAAGTCAAGACTCCATAAACAAGGAGAAAAACAAAACAGACAAACAAAACCAAAACAAAACAACAAAAATTGCAGACATATTCAAAGAAATCAAAGAATATAAAGAACAAGTCAGAGAACTAAGGAGAGAGAATGAAAAACTCAAGAAGGACCTAGAGGGAGAGAATGACAGACACCAGAAAGAACTAGAGGGAGAGAATGACAAACTCCGGAAGGAAGTGGAAACACTGAAAAAGGAAACCAATCAGAGAAGCAAGGAGCTATCAGAAGAGATTGAGAAGCTCCAAAAGGAAGTGAAAATACTGAAGAAATCACAGGAAGAAATAAAAATGGAAATCAAACACTCATCCAATCAAGAGGAAAGGAATGGAAAAAGCCTCAGAAGTAGAATGGAGGAAGCAGAACAAAGAATATCAGACCTGGAAGTTAATGCAGGACAACTACAAAGCTCAAGTAAAGATTATGAAAAATTTTAAAATACACAAGAGTGGAACAACCAGGAAATGTGGTACACTATGAAAAGATCAAATCTCCCCATCATAGGGATAGAGGAAGGAGAAGAAACCCAAGAGAATGGTATTGATCAGATCTTCAACAGAATAATAGATGAAAACTTCCCCAAACTAAAAAAAGACAAAACCATACAAATACAAGAAGCACATAGAACTCCAAACAGACAAGATCAGAAAAGAAACTCTCCATGCCATATCATAGTTAAAATGCTAGACGCCCAAAACAAAGACAAAATTCTGAAAGCCACAAGAGAAAAACAACAAGTTATATATAAGGGGAAAGCCATCAGAATTACAACTGACTTCTCAGTGAAAACAATGAAAGCAAGAAGAATGTGGAGCAAAGCATTCCCAGTGTTAAAAGACCATAGACGCCAACCCAGGTTACTATACCCAGCAAAAATGTTGACTGTAGTTGAAGGAGAGAGAAAAATCTTCCATGACATAAACAAGATGAAAGAATACATATCCAGAAAACCAACCCTTCAGAGAATACTTGAAGCAATTCAAAAGACAGAAGAGAGGAGCAACTATCCCCAGGCACCTAGAAAGAGAAATTAATAAAAACATAATATAGTAAAAATGTCCATTCTGCCCAAACTATTGTACAGATTCAATGCAATTCCAATTAAAATCCCCAAGAGTTTCTTCACAGGCTTGGAAAAAGTCCTTAATTTCATATGGAAAAACAAAACAAACAAACAAACAAACAAACAAAAAAACCAAATAGCCAAAGCAACCCTAAACAAAAACAGCAATACAGGAGGGATCTCTATACCAGACTTCAAACTATACTACAGGGCTATAGTAATAAAAAACAGCTTAGTACTGGCACAAAAACAGACCTGTTGACCAATGGAACAAAACTGAAGATCCAAACTTGAGCACATACAATTTCAGCCACCTCCTATTTAACAAGGGGACCAAGAAGACACAATGGAGGAAAGAGAGCATCTTCAGCAAGTGGTGTTGGCAAAACTGGATCACCACTTGAAGAATGAAGTTAAACCCTTATCTCTCACCCTTTACAAAAGTCAACTCCAGATGGATCAAAGACCTCAACATGAAACACAAAACTCTGAAGGTGATAGAAGAAAAAGTTGGCAGCAGCCTATAAGACATAGGCGTAGGAAAAACTTCCTAAATCAGACAGCTGCTGCTCAAGAAATAAGATCAACAATCGACAAATGGGACCTCATTAAATTCAAAAGCTTCTGTACATCAAAAGAAACAATCAAGGAAGTGAAGAGAAAACCCACAGAGTGGGAGGAAACCTTCACCCCAGATACATCTGACAAAGCATTGATTTCTAGAGTATATAAACTACTCAAAAAACAAAGAAGAAAGAAAGCAAATGAATCTCAAAAGATGGAGCAAAGAGCTGAACAGAGACTTCACAAGTAAGGAATTAGAGATGGCTGAGAAACATCCTAAAAAATGTTCAATGTGGCGAAGAATTAAGGAAATGCAGATTAAAACCATTTTAAGGTATCATCTCACTCCAATAAGACTAACTAGGATTAAGGAAACAAATGATACCAAGTGCTGGAGAAGTTGTGGGGAAAGGGGAACGCTCATCCACTGTTTGTGGGAATGTAAACTCATACAGCCACTATGGAAAGCAGTGTGGAGAACCCTTGGCAGACTCAAAATGAGCTTGCCTCTGACCCAGTCATACCACTCCTGGGTATATACCCGCAAGACTCATCTTATTGCAGAGATACATGCACAGCCATGTTTATTGCAGCTCTCTTCACAATAACAAAGAGCTGAAACTTACCCAAGTGCCCCTCAACTGATGAGTAGATAAAGAAAATGTGGTACATCTACACAATGGAGTTCTATGCAGTGGTAAAGAAAGATGACATCATGAACTTTGTAGGTAAATGGATGGAACTAAAAGATATCATGCTAAGTGAATTAACACAGTCCCAGAAAAACAAATGACGAATGTTATCCCTCATCTGTGGATGCCATTGCCTATTACCTAGTTGTAAGGCAAACTGAGCAACATTAATGTGATCTGAAAACAATAGTGCTCTTATATTGTGAATCCCTTAATAGGTTCTAGAACTAAGCTACCATTTATTTTCAGAGTTAGGAAGTTTTGGTATATGGTTGAAGGATATGTATGTATACTTTAGAGTAATATAAGATCAAAGAAGTGCAGAAAAGTCTAGTTTGTTATGACATTATGTCTAACCACAGAATTTATTTTATGGGAGTGCTTCTTAGTATTTCTTATACAAGGCTGCTTGAGCTTTTGTCCAAACATTTTCTAAAATATTATAAAGTAGTTAAAAGTATCAGGCTGGTGTAACTTATTCTTTCTGGATGCTTAATGACCATACTTAATGTCCATACCAATTTGGCCAAGGGTCTTAAGGATAACTTTGTTCCTTGCCCTCAGAGGTCAACTAAGTCCAAGGGGACTATGCATGGGAGTATCTCTTGAAATGTCCTGCAAATGTGAGTCACCAGTCTTCCTGTGCAGGGAGGTCTTGGAGTTCCACTAATGGAAGTTCAGCCAGTGTCCAGTCAATAAGGAGGAAAGTCTGCTCATGCTTCAAAAAGGGAAGCCTGGTCTAGAGACCTGACTTTGTCCTCGAGTGGATGAAACTGGTGATTGAAAAGCAAAAAGGATGGGCTGGAGAGATGGCCTAGTGGTTAAGAGCATGGACCATTCTTACAGAGGACCCGGGTTCGATCCCCAGCACCCACATGGCGGCCAAGAACCGTCTGAAACTCCAATTCCAGGAGAACTCCAGTTCCAGGGGAATCCTACACCCTCTTCTGACCTCCGTGGCATTGCACGACATGGGTGCACAGACTTGCATGCAGACAGTACATTCATACACATACGGAAATAAATAAAATTAATAAAAAAATTAAAAAAAAAAAGAAAAGCCAAAAGGAGCCAGGGGCTCCCTCCCCCCCCCAAAAAAAACCTGAGTGACCCTTGAGGACCAGATCCTCAACTGACCTTGAGAAAACAAAAACCTTGGTTAATCTGGGCTAACTGTGTAACATCCAAAAGGAAAGTATAACCAGATATAAATAAATAAATAAATAAATAAATAAATAAATAAATAGTAAGTCTTGAGAAATTGTACTTCAGGTATAAAACTTGAGATCTTAGTAAAAAGACAAAAGAACACAGTTGTTTTGCCTGTCTTACTGGCAAGTGCAGCTACCCTGTGGCTGCCACTGCTTTTGCCATCCTTCAAAGACGTGAGAAGACACAACTTTTCAATCTTCCATTATGGACTAAAGACTCATGTCTCTCCAAGAATCCTCCAAACCTTCAGTGCCAGATGGGGACTGCTGAGACATCCAACTTGTGGACTGAGCTATACTGGGGTTTCCACTTCTTCAGAGTATAGACTGCCATTGTTGGACTACCCAGGCTGTATCAGGGAGACCAGTACAGGAGGATCATGACAGGGTGTGGTGCTTACTGGACCTCATTTGGTGACCATGGGAAGGGAAAGCCCCAGTGTGGAGCACAAGGGCAGAACTGATGGTGGTTTGGGCTTGCCAAGGAGGAGTCTTCAAACATAACATCTTTCAGCCTAATAAAAAAGAGCATAAGCTAAAGATGCTAAAACCTATGATATATGTGTCATGCATATGTGCATATTTTGGAGTGATGGATATTGGAAGGAATAACAACAACAGAAAAGTCTGCATCAAAGAACTGACTGAAACGGTGAAACAGTAAACTTCTGCAAGGAGAATTTTGAGAGAGACTGAGAAAAAGATGAAAAACGTGTTTGGCAGAATGCATGAGTTCTGGTAGGGTGGGGAGTCAGGGAGGGGGCACGGGTCTAGATTTCATTTGTAATGTAATTTGATTTGTATGAAATGCATAGAGCTTCAATAAAATATTGGCTAAAAAATAGAGACAATGACAAATTTCATGCAGTAAGTTTAAACCCCACTCATTTTCTGTGTGTATGTTTCTTACATACAGTATTATAAGATTCAATCTTCCTTTTAAATAAACATGGGCTGTTTACTTGAATATTTAGCTGAAGGGCCTGCCGAGCTGTCTACATTTCTTGATGTCATCACAATTAAAGACATTGTGTATGTCAAATGTTCCATATTCAACAAGTATTTATGGAGTAGCTACTGTGTGTGCCCCGCTCCACTCCTGCTACATGGAACGTATCAGTGAAGAAGGGAGTTTCATCTCCTGAGATGGAAAATTCACCAGGTGAGGAGTTATTCTAGTCTGTCTTCCATTGCTGTGACAAAACACTCTGACCAACACCAACTTGGGGAGGAAAGGGTTTATTCTGCTTACATCTCCTGGGTCACAGTTCATCACTCAGGGAGCCCAAGGCAGGAACTCAGGGTAGGAACCTGGAGGCAGGAGCTGAAGCACAGGCCATGGAGGAATGCTGTTCACTGGCTTGCTTCCCTGGCTCATGCCCAGCCTGCCTTCTTATACGGTACACAACAACCTGCCCAGGGTGGCACCACTCATTGTGGGCTGGGCCCTCCCACATTGCTTGACAGTCAAGACAATACTCCACAGATGTGGCCACAGGCCAATCCAATGGAGCCAATTCCCCAACTGAGACTCCCTCAACCCAGGTGTGTCACATTGACACTAAAGCTATCCAGCACAATTGACCCCTTGTCAACTTGACACACAAAACACGTCACTATTAAACCACCACCTTTCCAGTTCTTATCCCCAAAGTATGATGTTAACATTAATCACAACCTAAGACAGTACCACCTTAAAAGCCCCACAGTCCTTAAAATGTCCAAACACTTAAAAGTTCACAGTCTATTAAAAAAAACTCTTAACTGTGGCCTGCTGTAAAATCCAAAACAAGTACTGTCTTATTTCAAAGGGAAGAATCAGGCACTCTCGAACAAAACCTAAGTCCAGCAAAGTAGCTCAAGGCTGGACACCTGGGACTCACTCATGATCTTCTGGGCTCCAAAGGGTTTTGGCAGCTCCCCTTCTCTGCTCTGCCATCCACATCACACACAGCTCATCTCACTGTGAATGGTGGACTCCATTCCACACCTGCCATTGCTGTTGGTGGTCATCCCAAGGTCCCTGCATCTCCAGAAAGCTGTGGTCGCCACTGAAACTGAGGCAGCACCTTCACCAATGGTCTCTTCTGACCTCTTCTAGTGCAAAGCTTCATCTTCTCTCCATGACCCCTGCAATCCTGGGGTCTTCACTGCAACTGAGGTGCACTTCCACCAATGGTCTTTCCTGACCTCTCACAGTGCCAAGCCTCGGCTGCTTTCTGTGACCCCCTCAAATTTCAACACCAGAACCATATAGGAGACTCTTACACACTACCAAGTCCTGCTTCTGGCTTGAGATGGAGGCTCAGGTCCCTTCTGGATCACACAGCTTCTGTGTGCTGACCCTGAAGAAATTCTTCCCAGAAGATTTCACCACAGTGATGCTGGTCTCTTTTTACTTACAGCTGATTTTTCAGCCCCAGCTAACCAGCATCAATTGTCCCAGTACAACAAAGATTTCACTTCAGGTTCTGGTCTCTTGTTACTTACAGCTGATTCTTCAGCCCCAGCTGACCAGAACCCACAGATTACACAGTCCTGATGATCTCTGCTCCCCTTTGAAACTAGAAACTTCACAAGCCAGGCCTCCATCTTCTACCAATCCTTCAGCAAAACTGCTCAAGCCCCACAGCAACATCTTTAGTAATTCAATGATTTTCCCAGCCCAAAGTTCCAAACGCCTCCACAATCCTTCCTCAAAACACCAAGGTCAGGTCTGTCACAGCAATACCCCACTCTTCTGGTACCACCTCGGTTGCAGTGGAGACCCCAGGATTGCAGGGGTCATGGAGAGAAGTTGAGGCTTTGTTCCAGGAGAGGTCAGAAGGGACCATCGGTGAAAGTGCTGCCTCAGTTTCAGTGGCGACCCCAGCTTTTTGGAGATGCCAGGACCTTGGGACGACCACCAAGAGCAGTGGCAAGTGTGGAATGGAGATGGCCTGGGCCTGCGGAGATGAGCTGTGTGTGCCACGATGGCAGAGTCAGAAAAGGGAGCTGCCAAACCCTTTGGAGCCAGAAGATCGTGAGTGAACCCAGATGTCCACCTGAGCTACTTGCTGGATTTAGGTTTTGTTTGAGTGTGCCTGATTCTTCCCTTTGAAATAAGACAGTACTTGTTTTGGATTTTACAGCAGCCCACAGTTAAGAGACTTTTAATAGACTGTGAACTTTTAAGTGTTTGGACATTTTAAGGACTGAGGGGCTTTTAAGGTTGTACTGTCTTAGGTTGTGATTAATGTTAACATCATACTTTGGGGATAAGAACTGGAAAGGCGGTGGTTTAATAGTGATATGTTTTGTGTGTCAAGTTGACACTAAAGCTACCCAGCACAGGAGTCTATTTTTATTATTCTTCAAAAATGTCATACATGTGTACAATGAATCTTAATCCTAGCCATACCAGGCTCTCCTAACTTGCCCCCTCCAGCCCCTTCCCCACATATCTCTCTCCCAACTTTGTATACTCTCTTTTTAATAGCCCACCAACTCTAAGCAGTGCTGTACATATGAGGATGTGTGCAGTCATTCCCTGGGACATGTGCAATCTACCATCCCTTCAAAGAAAAGTGGCTCTCCCTCCTCTGGCATCCAGCAACTCCCAATAGCTCCTAAAGCAGGGGGCTGGCCTCAGGAGTCCACCCCATCCCCACATGCTGGTAAAAACAGTGGACGTGAGCTCGAGTACAAGGACCATGTTGTGACCAGAAGACAGCCTTTCACAGCTCTCCTACCCAACTCCTGCTCTTATATTCTTTCTGCCCTCTCTTCATCAAGTTTCTTGAGCCTTAGAGACAAAAGGGGACAAGTTAATACACATGTGCCATCTACAGCTGCATACTAATAGTCACTTTGGACAGTTATAAGTCCCACATTAACCATTACTCATTACAGTAAGAAACTTCCATGACTAAGATGAGAACAGCACAAATCTATGGATACAAATATATTTATAAGGCAGTTTAACAATATGAGTATTGGCAAAATGACATATGTAAGTTCTCCCCAAAGGCCTATGGCTTCTATAGCCAAGGTTTTGACCATGTTTACAGTACCAAATATGAATTCCTTCCTGCAGAGCAAATGGTTCCTACATAAATGTGTTGCTTGCCACTATTGCACCCATGACATCTTGCCTGACAGGTCAGGATAGTAGCAGGCAAGGTCCAGTGCTGAGTAAGACCACTGATGTCTTTCCTCCCCCAGTAGCCTTTGTCGAATACTCCAGCACTGTGAAAGCTAGCAGGCAGGGAGAGAATTTCCTGTCAGTTCATGGTCTATATCTCTATGTCCTACAACCAAAGTATGTAGTGCCTTCAGCAACAGAGTCTTACCATCTAGTTATGGTGTGCAACCAAGAGCAATGGAAATGATCTATTTTAATTGGGGTGCCCCTGGGGCTTCCCTGTCCAATAATTGATTCATAAGGAGATAATTAACCATCCCTGGCACTGAAATTTTCATTTAATAACCCTTGTTTTCATTTAATAACCATTGTTCACCCATGCAGGTACCTCCGATCAAACTCCATGTGTGTGTTATGTGTGGGCATGTGCACATGTGTGTGTGTGTGTGTGTGTGCTTACTGTTGGGATTTCATAAAAATTCTTGGCTGAAGAGTCTTGAGATAAGTGGTGCCACATGGGATGTATGAAATTGTTGATGTCAACAGACTGGGAACCTGTGGTAGTAATCAGACCACTATATCAATCATCTCACCTCCCACCCCCATCCAAAGTATCTTTTGGAATATACTTTTAATTATTTGAGAATTTCATACATACATACAATGCATTTTATCATATTAGCCCCCCTACTGCTCCCCCTAACTCATCCCAGATCCACCCCCACTTCCCCATCCCCTCTCAACTTCAAATCCTCATTTTATTTTTCTTTTTATAACCCACTGAGTCCAACATATTCTGCCCATGTATTCATGGGCGTGGACCCAACCACTGGGGCATGGTTAACCTACCAAGGACCACACTCTTAAAGAAAACTGACTCTCCCTCTCCCAGAAGCCATTAACTGTCAATAACTCCTCAGCTAGGGGTAGAGGCTCGTGACCCACCCACATCAACATGCTTCAGTTGTTGGCTGGCTTGGTCTTATGCAGGTCTTGTGCAAACAGCCACAGCCATTATGACTTCATGAGTCCAGCAGTACTATCATGTCCAGAAGACACTATTTTGCTCTGGTTCTCTCTGACCTCTGGCTCTTACAAGTGTCTGTGGAGTGCTCAGCTCTAGATGGGACCTCTACATCACACCTTCTCTCCCCAAGGCTCAGGAATCACTGCAGAAGATGGGGAGGGGGTGGGTAGAAAGGTGATTCTATTCAGATAGCCATTCAGACCTGAAGGCTTCAAGTCAAGGCTTCTGTCACAACTTACAACTCCACATGATTGATTATTATCAGTTCCATTTGGTAATATATTCAGAAACCAACCATTTCTCATTCATTTCAATATCACTATTCAATCCAAACCACCATCTTATATATATTTAAATAAGCATTGAACTAAAGCATACAGAAAACTACTTTTGGGCTTCAAGGTAAAGATGGCATTTGATCTCAAAAGTTAGCATTTTGCTTGGGGCTGGAGGAATGGCCTAGCGGTTAAGAGCGCTGACTGCTCTTGCAGAGGACCCGGGTTCGATCCCCAGCACCCACATGGCAGCCGAGAACCGTCTGAAACTCCAATTCCAGGAGAACTCCAGTGCCAGGGGAGTCCGACACCCTCTTCTGACCTCCGCGGCATTGCACGACACGGGTGCACAAACCTGCATGCAGACAGTACATTCATACACATACAGAAATAAATAAAATTAATAAAAAAAATTTTTTTAAGTTAGCATTTTGCTTTTACTATTTAAAAATCTTAGTCAAAATTTCAAAGTTACAAAGTATAAGAATAATTATTTTTAGCCCCGGTAGGTTGCTCTTAAAGTCACTATGGCATACATTTGCATCAAAGAGACCTTACCTTTAACTTAATGTAGATATGAGGCAAAGGTGCTTGAGGGCAAGCTTTTTCATCCTGGGCACTGCTGAGGGTGATGTCATTTAAGAGGCTTTCCTTCTTCCTAATGCCTGACAGCACTGATGTCACTGAGTCAACCCTGCAGAATCTAAGCAAACCATAGCAGCTGCTCTCTGGCCACTCCCAGAAGCTCCCATAATATTGTCACTCTTGATGATATCAAGTACTTCTAATAGTTCTGCATATGTTTACAGTTCCACCTCATGGAACTGTAAACATATGTAAACATATTCAAAAACTGAAATCTTGAATTTCAATATGGCAAAAGAACAATGTAATTTTATTTCAAGGTAAGAAATCTAGCTTTGACTTTGCATCTGTGTTTTTATGGCATGGAGACCAAACTCAACACTCACACTAGGAGGATAAAGGAAGGTGTCATGTAAAAAATATCTATATATTCAAAATAATTCCTGTTGTTCATTTCTTCAGGAGGTTCTGAAAGCAAACTGCTTTCTCTTCTTATAATTCTTTGGCTGAGAGTAAAACCTGTTACATTGATGTTTTTGTCTACCAAACTCTTCTGTCCTTCTAATGCAGGTTGAATACCCAAAGATTTAATGAGGCATAGACAAAATACATTCCAAAAATAATTATATGTATTGAACATTTACATAGTTTTTTCTTGTTATACTTTAAACAGCATAACAGGTATTTATATCAATATTAAATAACCTAGAGATGGTTTAAAGATCATAGGAGATTAGCCCAGCGTGATGGCACATGCCTTAAATCCCAACACTTGAGCGGCAGAGACAGTCCAGCCTAGGTTGGTCTACATAGTAAATATTAGGCAAGCTTGGACTACATAGTGAGACCCCATCTCAAAACCAAACAACAGCAACAACAACACCAACAACAACAACAACAAAGAATATGGAAGGTTGTAGGTGCTATGGAACTTTATATAAAGGACTTGAGCATACAAAGATTGGGGTATCCTGGGGGGGTCTCAGAACCAATCTCCTGAAAATATTGAGGGGTGACTGTATAACATTAAACCTCTCTTCATTAAGACATTCCTTTTAACATGTGCTAACTAACCCCTTGAACAACCCCTTGACAAGGCAGTTCAGTGACTTATAGGACTTGTCTTTGTCTGAGGAAGAATGCTGACTGTGTCCCTATCATCTCCAGCTTCAGCTCTGCCATCCTGTTACAGTCTTCTGTGCAATAATCACTCACAACTAAAGGGTGTGAACAAAACATTGATTGCACTTGTTAAAGCACAAGTAGCCTTTACCATACTTGTTCCACTCTATGTCAATCACATGACTAGTTATTTTAGCATTTTCTATTCAATAAATATTCCTTTACTTAAATTCACAGTGCTGTTGGCTATGAGAGACCCAATACCTTGCTCAGCAAACTAGGAAACAGGAATGAAATTGATGTCATCATGAATCCACAAGGCTGTCAGACTTTAAAAAGGACATCTGGTTGTCTCTGCAGCCCCGAATTTTTGATGTATGTTTTGCAAAATTACTATACTTAATGATGTTACTGCCTTTATGTTCAAGGCAGGATATAATTGAAAAAGAGATTTTTCAGTATGTGTTTTCTAGGAGGAACTGTTATCTAAGATTCATGTGCATACCTCAAAAATCCTTCATCTTTAACTGCTAGACATTACACACAGGCTACAACCAATGTCTTTACTATTCTTTATTTAAATGTTTACCTTTCGTAGACTCATAACTATATAGCATCTTCTTCTGAACACATTCCAACAGAGTCTGTGTGTTTAAACTACTTACATAAACAGAGTGTGCCTCAGATATCTCCTTTTCTCTAATAATTTATTTTCTTCAGATCTTTTGCTATGACTTGACTGAAGATTAGTTCTGAATGTTGTAGAGCATGATGTGAAATCTGTTGTCCCCATGCAATTTTGAGAGATGGAAACTAGTATTCTGCTTTCAGCCCACCCTCCAAACATGGAGAAAAAAATCCCAAATGAAACAATCAAGATTGAAGTGGAATTAGATAAAAAAAAAAAAACTAAATGCAGTTTCTAAAAATTATTTAAGAGTAGACAATCTATAAACATTAGAATAATGTCAACCCTTAATCAGCCTCATCATTACATTTATTGCTCTGCTTTCTATTAACAATATTACATCATGAAGTTATTGAGGATATTTGCATTTAAAAATTCATAAGTACAAAATATATAATAGTTTTCCTAAAAGTACATAGGTAAAATAGTCTTTCTTGTCATTTGTTGCTGTGGCTCTAAGAGCGACACTTAGGGCCTCAAACATATCACACCGCACCGCACCATACAGCTGCATTCCCTGCCTCCTTCTTGTCCCTGGAATTGACTATTATTCCCTTCACCATTACAGCATTTGAAAATACTTCCCGCTTGCTTCTTTATATAAAATTAACAGCTCTGACCATCATGATTGATAGCTGCAGTGTTTTACTCACAGTAATAAATTTACATTTAGATTTTAATCAACTGATAAAATTTCAGCATGTAATGTGTAGGAAGATCCACTTTGAATTGGATGCTAGTTCTCAGTTAGCACGCCTCAGGGCACTGCGTGGCCGAGAGTCTGGCCCCGCCCCAAGGAGGAGCAAACAACGTGGCCTAGCTGGGTGATGCTGGGTGGGGCAATGGTGTGCAGTGGCATGGAGTTGGAGGACCTATGATTGGTCCTGGGAACTGACATCATTTAGTTTATAAAAGCAGGCTATAGCAAGGAATAAATTTGAATTTCCAAGTAACATTATCATGGAATTCCCGGCTGTCATTTTTTATTAATTATTGCGAGCATTCAGGCCAAGGTAGGCCTGCATTTCATTTGGGTGGCCAGTGGATTGGAAAGAGATCCCCTTGTGGACCACCACTCTGGGTAGCTGGTGTTGTGAGTGGACATAGGCTGAAGATAGGCCAATAGCCATCAGCCTGAAATTCCTGTCCAGGATTCAGCAGTCTCTAGGCAGGTGGGAAGTCACAGCCAAGAGTGGAACACATGTCTCATGCATCCAGGCTAAGGGCCTGAGTTGGATGTAACTCTCAGGTCGGTTACAAAAGTAACCGACTGATGTCTGCACTGAGGGGTTAGTTCCCCACAGTGTCTGCAAAGGGGGCACTGTGTTCCCCTTCCCCTTAGCAAAGTCCATGTGGTCCTGTTCAGCACAAAAGAAAGCTTCCTACAGTAATGCACATAATAAAATTTTCCCTCTCTAAGAGTTTCCCAATATTCTATGATAATTTTATATGTAAACAATTAATTTGATATTCATAATTTCTTGAATTAGTCACTTAGTTCTCCTGGTAAGGCACAATGGAAACATGCCATCACAACACTCCAGGCACACAAAATTCAGATGTTGGGAACGATATTGATCCAAGCCCTCAGCTATTTGTCTGAAAGATAAAATTCATAGTAAAAAATAAATCTGGCATTGCATGTTGTGAAATAAGCTCTGCTAGACCTCTCATAGATGTTGTCTCCCTATAACCTCTTAAGAAGAATTTTATTTAATCCCAGCTCTCCAGAGGCATAGACAGGAGGATCTCTGTGAGTTCAAGTTCAGCCTGGTCTACATAGCTAGCATGTTCCAGGCAAGCTAGGGCTACAGAGAGACCCTGTCTCAAAAAACGGGAAAAAAAGAATTTTAGAATCTATTATAAAGCACTATTATGGTTTGGATGTGAAATGTCCTAAATATGCTTCTGTATGAAGGTGTGGTCCCTAAATACCAGCAAAGCTGGTACTCTGCTTGGAGGTTGTGGAAACTTTAGGAGGTGGAGCCTGTCTAGAGGATGTAGGTCACTGGAAGGCAAGGCTTTAAAGGTTATACATGGCCACTGGTCCAGTCCTCTCTTTCCTATCCTACCAGGAGGTGAAGAACATCTCTCAACATGACATATTCCCAAGTATGTGGAACTAAACAGTTATGAATGAAACCCTCTGGAACCATAGGCCAAAATACATAATTCTCCCCTTAAACTCTTCTTGCAGGTATTTTGGTCATGGCCATGCACAGTAACTAAACACAGAGAAGTGCAATATAGGAGTCACTACTGGACAATGTAGTTCTTAAGCTTTTAGAACTGCTTTGTGGGAGGAGTTCAAAACAGTTTAGAAAAGCAGGCTAGGAGAAGCCTAATACACTGCAACCAAAGCTTCATAATTAATTCTAATAGAAGCTCAGAAGTCGATAATGCTGATATAAATGTGAACAATAAAGACTGTGGCCATAGGTTTTAAGAAGAAATAAGGACTCTATAAGAAATTGTACTCGAAGCCATTTGTGTTAACTTCAGGCCAAAAATTAGTCTGTATTTTATTAATGGCCTGAGATTTTTTGAGTTAGACTGAATTTCAAAGTAATGGGCTAATTAATTTGGTGAAATAAGTTTCAAGACAGCATGGCATTAAGGACATGCCATGAATATTGTTAGTTGTATTTAACCAGGTTTATACTGAGAATTGGAAGTAAAAAGTAGAACAGAATGATTTTTAAAGTATGTAGTTTGGCCAGAAAACAAGTGTCTTTAAAGTTGTAGACAAGGAAAAGATTAGTTGTTAATGAGATTAGTGCCATTAAAAATAAATCAAGTTCTTTTCCCTGAGACAATAAGAAAAACACCCTAAAAGCATCTCAAAAGTAGCTGGATCTCCATATCCTAGAATAAAGCTTGTAAGGTTTTACTCATACAGAAAATGTTTCTTTGAGGAAAGAGCTCTGGGCCATCTTGCACCTCCATGACTCCTTAGGTTAAGTATTTTTCTGAGTTCAGCCATACAGCTGCTCAGAAGCTGCTGCAGCCCTGATCTGAGGGAAGAGGGGGGACACCACTCAAGCCTGTAGTAGACTTGGGCATCACCTACATGATGCCCATTTTGCAATAATAAATTACAGAATCATCAAATCTTCCATTGTTAGGACCAGGTCAGAAAGAGTTAATCAAAAGGAAAGGGTTATCCATGCAGGAGCAACTCTCTAGTTGAAGCAAGCCTGGTTCCCATGGCTACCTTAACCACAAGAATACAGTCCGACCCTGAGTTCCTAGTTCCCACAGCTACCTGAGGTCAGGATGAACTTTCCCAGCCCTGTAGGAGTGCTTCTCACCCCCTAAGGAGCCCATTACTCTCAAAGGGCTTCACACTGCTAAACACAACCAATCAGCTTAAAGGTCGCCACTTCTTGCATTGTGTTTCTATGGCCTTGCATTGTGTTTGTATGATGTCACCAAATTCCTCTAGTTTGTGGTTTTTGTCTTTAAAAGGTCTCTGTAACAGACAGTGAGGTTGCACTCATACCTGTGTGGAATGGGTTGAATCCCTGATGTGTCAGTTTTCTTAATTGGGTTCTGGTGCACCAGCAAATTAAATAAATTTCATATTAATCTGTGGCCTCTCATTGGTTTCTTTTGTGAGTGTGGCAGTATGAGTTCAACACCATACAGATTTCAAAAGAAAGCCTCTAAAGCTAGGCAGAGTGTTATTTCAATGTGTGGCACTGTAAGAATCAGTGCAGGTGTGCTGGAGAGCTGATGCAGTTGTTAAATGCTCTGGCTCATAACCAAAAGAATAAAAGACACTGCAAGCATCCCCTGAGAGGAAATGCCTGAAGTCTAACCAGTAGTGGTGGCACTGGGACATTGGAGATGCAAGGAATATGGAGCCCTGTGAGCTGCAAATGGCAGTAGAGGCCAGGCTGCCAAGCCATTTGGAGCTCCCCTGAGGATACTTCATGCCCCAGGCATGAGAGGCAGAGCTATAGGATCTATGTTTGCTGCTTCTGGAATCTGGTCTTGCTTTGGTCCAATCTTCCTTACTGTTTTATTGCTCCTTTCTTTTGGAATTGGAATGTTCAATCCCTACAATTGTCTGTTGCCAAAATGAATCTTTTTTGTTTTTAATAAGCATTCTCACGTAAAAGTTGACTTGCATTTCAGGGGAGATTTTGAATTTGGGCTTTGAACATTATTTGAACTATTAAAATGATGGGAACTCAAGATGAACTAATTTTGCATTTTGAGATAGCCATGAGCCTTTGGATGACATGGGCAGAGAGTTACTGGAATGTGAAATCCTCTGCATGCTCAGGTGATGAATGTTCCACAGCTAGCAGTACTGTTTGGAAATTTATGGAGACTTCAGGAGGTGGGACCTAGCTGGAGGACTGAGGGCGTAGGCCACAAGGGGCAAGCCTTTGAAGGCTCCCCCTTCTCTGCAGTTCCTCTACAGCTCTTTACTCTCTGCTTACCACCACGAGATACTGGCCTCTTCCTCCATGAGCTCCTACTGCTCCTCCTGATCATGATGGATCCATAGTCAATGGAGCCAAGGACCAGACTGAAGTCCCTGAAGCAGAGAGTGAAATAAGTCCTTCTTCCCTTCCATTGTCTATTTCAGGCATTTTATCAGTAAATTAGAAAAGTAAGTCATCACTTGGGAAGCAGGGGCAGGCAGATCTCTGTGAGTTTGAGGCCAGCCTAGTCCACACAGTGAGTTCCAGATTGGCTGGGGATACAGGGAGACTTTGACTCAAAAAAAAAAAAAAAAGTCATACAAGCACCAGAATTTCCATCAAAAGGCAGCAAACCAGTGGTGACATATCTGTCACCACCTTTGGCTTGTCCCTTGAATCCTCCCCATGCTTCAAGTGATCCAGCATTAATTACTTAAAGTCCCGAACATGCCAGTACCATTTCCTTCATTGTTTCTGACAAAAACCTCTGCTGCCACTCTTAATAATATCTTTGCTCCTCAATATGTAATGTGTGTTTTGCGGGGAGATCATTTAATATTTGATCTTATCATTGGGTTCAAGCAACCTGATTACTATGTGCTTCGATATAACTTCTTCATGATTCTTTGAACTTAGAGTTTATTTATAATTTTATTAAATTTGGATAATTTCAGTAATTATTTCTTCTAATATTTTCTATTCTCCCTAACCCAATGCCTTTTCTCCTTTGAGACACTAATTATTTGTATATTAGTCAGTTGAAGTTCTCTAAAAACTCACTAATACTCTTTTCATATAAAATGGTGTTTTCTCTAATTTCATCAAGATAATTTCTATTTTTGTATCTTTAAACTTATATACCTTTTATTCCAGTGTGTAATCCACCATTAGTATCATACACTTATATTTTTCATCTCTAAAAATCCAATATGGGTTTTTTATTTACTTTTATTTCATGTGTGTGAGTATGCATGTATGTAACTGTACTCATACTGTGCAGTCCCAAAACTGGACTTCCAGATAGTTAGCTGCCATGTAGGTCCTGGGATCTGAACCTGGGTCCTCTGTAAGAGCAGACAGTGCCCTTAACTGCTGAACCAAGTCCCAATATGTGTGTGTGTGTGTTGCTTTTCTCTAGCTTGTTGAACACATGCAATATAAGTCCAGTAATTGAGTTGGGTAAATGTATTTGCCTTCTAATTCTAATATATCTATACCAGCTCCAGTTTAGTTTTGAGTATTTTCCTCCTTGTAGCTCTCATTTTCCTATTTCTTTATATACCTATAATCTTTTGTGAGAAGATACCTTTTGAATTAGGAGCTAGTTCTCAGCTAGCACCCCTCAGGGCACCATGTGGGAGTCATGGGATTTCTCCAAACCCACCCCAAGAGGGAGCAAGTGTCATGGCCTAAGCACATGATGCTAGGCAGAGCAGCAGTATACAGTGGTGCAGTATACAGGGGCCTGTGATTGGCTCTGGGAGCTGACATCATTATGCTTATAAAAGTGAGTTGCAGCAGGCAATAAAGCGAATTCTCCATTACCATCATCACACAGAATTCCCAGTCATTATTCTTCACACATACAGGTTGAAGCAGGCCTGGATTTTGAATGTCAGTGGCCAGTGGGTTGGACGGTGGTCCATCAGACCACCAACCTGGTAATCTGGTGTGGGGCTGGATGGAGACCTACCAGGTCACCATCTGTGAAGTGAAATGTGAATGGGTATAGGCTGAAGATAGGCCATCAGCCATCAGCCCGAAATTCCTGTCCAGAGACCAGCAGTCTTTGGGAAGGTGGGAAAGAACAGCCAGGCAGGAAAGGTTCCATTTCCCAGGCTAAGGACCTGAGTTGGAAGTACCTCTCAGGTCAGGTTACAAAAGTAACCAAATGACCTCTGTGCCCTACAGTGGTCAGTTCCCTACAGTGGCCGCAGGTGGGCACTGCACTCCCCTTCCCTTGGCAGTACTGTGTTGTACCTGCTCATAGCAAGAGAAGCTCCCACAATCTTTGTCTCTCTGATGGACACTGTGAATTTTCACTCTGGTGTTGGCGTGTTTTACTCCCATTCCTACTCAAGAACTGTGTTTTGGGGTGAGATTTAGTCACCTGGAAGGAGTTGTATCTCATTCAGCATTGCACTTGTGATTTGCTACGCAGTTTCCCAGTGGTCAGCCCATCTGGACAAAGTACTCTCTACCACTAGGAGAAACCTTCCTACATATTCACTTCGTGTTCTTTAAAAAGAGGATTTTTTTCCCCAATCTAACCTTTAGGGATAAGCACCATTCTAGGATCTGTGTGAGGATCTAGAACTATTATGTTTTTAAATCATTTTAGACTAATTTTTCACATTTAGGTGGTGTCTTGTTCAAATACACTGATCTATAATCTGCTAAATTCTTAAAGAGAAGTTCCCACCAATCTCCACCCTTCTTCTGGGCAACTTCTTTCCCTTTGTTACTTTGTCTTGCAAACTCTAACCTGGTCTCGCCCAAATGCTTAGCACCAGCCTCTCTGACTTAAACAGCCTGTCAAACTCTGGGTTCCTCTGTTACATTTTTAATGTTCATCTTTATTAGCTTTGTCCTTAATGCACTCTGAAATTTTTAGATCAGACAGATTCTTATTACTCTCACAGCAAGATCAATAAAATAACATTGTGCATCATTCCCCCTCGTCCCCAGGGTGACATAATGAGAACCAGATGTGAAAAATTGTTCACCATGAATGACAGGCTCGCTCCATAGGTAAAAAAAAGACACAGAAAAAGATAGTTCACTGTGCTTGTGTACAAGAGATGGAGGCGAGTGGCTCTTTCCTATGCTGACAGCGCCTCCTTGGAAATGCCTTACTGTAACCTTCTGGAATGTAAACAAATCCCCCAGGAGAAAAGATAATCCCAGTGGCTCCAATTTTACAACTCAGAGATGCCTCCAAGTCCCAGAATTCATCTCCTCTTGAGATGTAAACACATATCTCTGGGGTTGGGTAAATCTGGAGTTTCCGCCATCTATAGAGTTATGAATTAACTTTTCTAAGTGTCCCTCCCCCAACTCAGCTCAGAGCCAAGGTTCAATCAAATTTGTTCAGGAAGCAGAAAGTGTGAAGAAACATAAAAATATTTTGTCTTCAACCCCACATTCTTCCTATGCCATGTCTGTAAATTCTCTAAAGAAGTCAAAATAACTGTGTCTCAACTGTTTCATTCTCTATAGCTTGCAGTCCATTGTTGTCTGATGTCTGGTGTCTTTAAAATTATTGTTTTCCATCCTTACCTGATTTTGCTGGGCATCTTTTTTGAGAGAGGAGACCCAGTCCCTGATACTCCATCTTGGGAGGAAGCCAAAATCCGTGGCTGCTTCAGGTCTGTTTAGTCTTGTTCCCTTTGTTCAATGCAGCCTTCACCATCAACATCAACCTCCTCCTGATACCTTCTTGTCCAAACTCATATCTGTGGGAGCTCAGATTGCTAACACACCTATAACTTTTTCCTGAATTTCCTGTGCACACTGGGGAAGGAGAGGCTGTCTACAGTATACCTTGTTCTGTCCAGCTCCTGCCTAGTAAGCAGCCTGCTCTGATTCTCATATAACCTTGATCTGGTTCACGTTTCTTTGCTCCATCCATCTTCTTCGCAGTGGTTGGTCCAGAGGAGGTACATAACCCGGTCCAGCTCATGAGAGGAGGAAAGTTGGATGTTGGACTTCAGAAGAAGTCCTCTTCACTCCTGTGAAGAGAAAAAGAAAAAATTTTCTGTTCCTCTCCAAACATATGATACTTTAATGTGTTTGGATATAATACTTCCCTACTAACAGCCTGAGAATAAAGCCACTGCTGTTAGAAAAAAAAAAAAAAGATGGAGGGGCTAGAGAGATGGCTCCATGGTTAAGAGCACTGATTGCTCTTGCAGACAACCCTGGGTTCAATTCCCAGCACCCATATGGCAGCTAACAACCATCTCTAATTCCAGTTCCAGGGGCTCTGATGCCCCCTTCTGACCTCCACTGGCATTGTACAACAGGGGTGCACTTACACACATGCAGGCTATACATTCATACACATAAAAATAATAAAATATTTTTAAAAGAAAAAAAGATGGAAAGAAGTAGGTTCCTTGACAGCATCACTGAGCTTCAGAAACTCAACTCTCTCTTATACTCAATGAAAAAATTGCCAATTACTTAAAACAACTTGAGTTGGTGTTTTAGCCAAAACATTCCAACTGAGGCATTGCCTCAAGCCCCCATGCCAACATGTGTCCTTTCCAGCTGTATTAGGTGTATATGTATCTTCTTCCATCTACATGTGAAACACCTTGAGAGCCGAGAAGACATCAGTGTAGCTCTTAACTCTAAAACAGTGCCTGATGCAGTAGCCGCAGAATGTCTCCAGTGAATAATATCCATCTCCCCAGAAGGTTGTGAAATTTTTATTTCTATTATTTTTGTGGGTTTTTTTGAGACAGAATGCCATGCAGACAAGGCTGTCCCTGAACTTCAGATCCTCCTGCCTCTATCTCCCAAGTGTTTGGATAATAGCAAGCACCACAACACCCAGCTCTTTATTGCTACTATTAATAGTAGTGCTCTACCATGCCTGCAGATTTGTTTTTTTTAATAAATCATCTATTTCATTTATATCTCCTCCACAAAACTCTACCTCTCTGTTAGTTTATGAGTACACAATAAAGTTGATTGAAATTAAATTAAATTGAATAGAGTTGAACTCAATTCAATTCAATTATAGAAAGTGGAGAGAAGGGTTATTGCTGACAGTCAAGGATGATGCCATGTTTTACCCATAATTTCCTCATAGAGAAATAAACTGTAACTTCAAGAGTATAACTCATTAAGTCTGTGGAGAGATTTTCATGACTCTGCTAATGAAATTTACCTCCAAATTTCTTCAGATAATTCATAATATACTCAAATGGTCCATTTAGTCCCTTTTCTATTTTGCCGCTGAATTTGTGTTTTATCAGCTATCATGTAATCCTAGATTTGCTTCCTTTTCAAACCCAAGCAAAACACCTGGGATCCCACTAAATATCAATTGGTGGTAATGATGAAAGTGATTGGGCATGTCTGTTTCTTCCTCATAATTGCTTTAGAAGACCCTTAGCAACAGTCACCATCTGGATTGAAAACTTTAGAAAAGCACACTTTAAATCTATCCCCGGCTAAGTAGTACTGCTAAGTATTGCTAGCTTGCTCTGTTCAATAGGCTTTTCAGTTACATATCCAGATTGTTGGAAACAGATAGTCTTTCCTCTGAGATCCTGACCCTAAGCTCTCTCTGCCCTGCTGAAATCAGAAGTGCCAAGGCAGCAGTGCCCTGGGTCATCCTCCTTGGCCTCACCTTCCTTCAGCTAGGAAAGGAGAGGAGACTCAATTCAATTCCAATGCCAAAGTTGGAAAACGTTCCTTACAGAACAATTATACCAATATGGATCACACAGACATCCACCTTGTTTCTACAGGCCATTCCTTCCTATTCTCAAAAAAAAATCAGTGGAGTCCCAGCACTTGGGAGGCAGAAGCAGGCAGATGTCTGTGAATTCAAGGCCAGCCTGGTCTACATAGTAATTTCCAGGCCAACTGGGGCTACAAGAAGACTCTGTCTCAAAAAAAAAAAAAAAATCAGTGGAAGAGGAGTCAGGAAGCCCGAGTTCTGAGTTAGGTCCACTGTGAACCTGGTGACATACATAACCCAGGAGACTTTTGACCACAGTTTCTCACATATGAAGTGAGGGTAAGGCCAGGCATGTTAGCACAAGCCTTTAATCCCAGCATGTGGGAGGCAGAGGCAGGTGGATCATTGTGAGTTCAACCAGCCTGGTCTACATAGTGAGTTCCAGGACAGCTGGAACTGCAGGGATATCCTGTCTCAAAAAGATTTTTTAAAAAAACAGGATATGTTGCATGCACTCTCCTGTAATCAGAGATATAACTCACTCCTGCTGGGGAGGGGGTAGGAGGGGAGGAGCTGCCCTCAGCTGCCTGTGAAACTGGTATTTTCTGGCATATTCGCAGAAGGTCAGCTGGCTGCAGGAACAATCACCCTGCAGCCCAGTCTAATGGCTATCTGCCATCTCAGACTCTTGGCCTGGCACGTTAGCCCACCACTCCCATATTGGCTGCTCTAATTTTGCCTGGGACTGACAACTCACCAAGACAGTAAACCCACACTGGAGGCCTCTGCAGCCTCTTCCCAGTCAAACCCTGCCAAAACGGCACCCTCTCTCCAGGCTGGCAGACCTCTTTCCAGCCAAATCAGCTAGCACTCAACACTCAAAGCACAAGCCTAATAGGCCTTCATTTATACACACATAGAGAAATGGACCCCGGGATCTTGTCAGATGGTAATGAAGATCTGTTTATTGTACTTAGTGCATCACTTTTATAGCTAAACTGATGTCATCGCTCATAGCCAATCCCAGACCCTTTCAACATGCACCCTGTATGCATCGCACGCTATTGTTCCATCCATATCATGTGCTGGGTCACAAGTTGAGTCATGAGTTGCTGTTTTTCCTCTATCACGTGCTGCTCTCACCTGCAGGGCGGGGTCAGAGATACCTTATGACCCACATCTGTGTCCCTGAGAGTTGCCGGATGAAAAGCTAGCATTCATACTAACTCAAACTGGATTTTCCCACAAGGATAAGGATGCCTTTATTCAGGAGGCTGGTGTGCATAGCCTTCTGTAATTCTAAAAGTTTACATAAATCTTAAGATCCAATTATCTGATGATCCAGGCACATTTCCAAACCACTAGAGATGGTGTCAGAAAGTTAGAAACTACCTGCTGGTGAGTGATTATGGAAAAAAGCAAAACCTGCTAGCCTAAGGGAGAACAGATCTTGACACCCTAAGAAGACAGCAAGATGAATCTGTGCACACAGAAACAAATCCTGACCACTATTCTGATCATTGCCTTGGAAAATATAAGTCCTTTTTTTTTGGTCTTTTTGAGACAGGGTCTCCCTGTAGCCCCAGTTATCCTGGAACTCATTCTGTAGACCAGGCTGGCCTTGAACTCACAAAGATCCGCCTGCCTCTGCCTCCCAAGTGCTAGGATTAAAGGCGTGCACCACTGGCAAGGTTCACTGATAAATTAAGGCAAAAATATGAGTAGAAATGTAACCAAAATCGAGTTTTTCAATAAACGTTAATATCTAACACTGCAGAAATGCCCAGGGGAGGAAGAAGAAAAGGGAAGTGAGGGGACGAAAGAAGAAAGGATGGGTAAGGAAAGGAGAGGGAAGAGGAAGGGCAGAAGGAGAAAGGTGATGATTCATGTGTGCATGAAACTGAGGGCTTCACATACTCCATCTCACTCAACCCCTCCTTTGTGAAGTTGCTTTTATGATGAGCCTCATATAACTGTGAAGCTGTGGTCTAGGGAATGTACCCAAGGTATGAATAATATATTGAATGACAGGGATTTGAACTCATACTCCCAGCATGCCTTTGCTCTTCTCTTCTTAAGATCTGGATTTAATCTTATCTTTTCGGAGATGTGTGACAAGTCTCCAATCATTCCAGAGATTTCCCTGGACAGTGGGGAGAAAAGCACACTTCTGTACTCTCTCCTGAGCTTCCTGATGGCTCTGATCTGTTCTTTAAGGAAACCCAGAGCTCAACAGTGATAGGAGAGGTAAAGCCAGGTTGTTCTCAAAGACTGCCTCGAAACGATGCAGGTGCGGTGGCGCACGCCTTTAATCCTAACACCCGGGGGCCAAAGCCAGGCAGATCTCTGTGGGTTCAAGGCTAGCCTGGTCTACATAGCAAGTTCCAGGCTGGCTATGGCTACAGGAAGACCCTGTCTCAAAAAGACAAAAAAGGCAACAAAAAGGGCTATCTTGGTGTAGGAGTAGACTCAGTCCTAAAAGTGGCATAGACAAGTCAAAATTTATAGTTGAGGGGCAGGACAGTGGGTCAGCAGGTGAAACCTGACAAGGTAAACATTTGGCCTGTGGTAGGTCAGGTTAAACTGAGTGGGCAGGATTGGGTCAGAGAGACAGAATTTAATCAGGTACCAAGTGCAGTGGAACATGTGGCTTAATGATGTAGCAGAATTGTGCTAAAACCGAGCTCTCAAGCACTAATCCAAAGCAGAGCCTGACTGAAATCCCTGGAGGAGCCTGCTGGAGTTTGTCAAGGAGAGCCTGTCATGTTCACATGTCCTTCTTGGGACATTAACCCAGAAACGACAATAGCAGCTAGGACTTCCACTGAGATTTCCCTTTAAAATTCCAGAGATGTAGTTAGAAATAACTTGAAGTTTCATTTTAAACCATCTTGTTTTGCAAAGACCTTTAACAGTTTCTCCACCTTGCACCCCTGCCTTGGCCAACACGTGTGCAGCCTTCTCTCTGGGGCCTCCACATTCCCTTGCACTCCTGCCTTGGCCACCATGTGCAGCCTTCTCTCTGGGGCCTCCACATTCCCTTGCACTCCTGCCTTGGCCACCATGTGTGCAGCCTTCTCTCTGGGGCCTCCACATTCCCTTTCACTCCTGAGTTGGCCACCATGTGTGCAGCCTTCTCTCTGGGGCCTCCACATTCCCTCCAGCTCCCACTCTCATCCCAAATGCTCATGCAATTCTGCTGTGCCATTTTCCTCTCTAGTTCCTGCCATTTGTCACCCTCACGATCTCACCTTGCCCCAGGTGATTCATCAAATCAAAAATTTTCCTAATCAAAGACAGTTTCCTCCCTATGTGAAATCTGAGTGTGATCTCTTAAAATGCAGACATTTTTATATTCATATACATGCATTTCATAAATGTTTATTCCTGGGAGGTAAAAGGACAAGGTGGCACTACATAAAACCAGTGTTGATGGCTTGAACTCTTCTACTGCTAAGCCACTGAAGACTAATTAGCAGTGGAAATCACAAACCCCAAGCTCTGTAATTATTATCTTATTTGCATAACTCAACATAATCTATTATAAATTCACTATAGCAGGAGGTCTGTTCTCTCTCCGCAAAACACTAAAATATTCTGTTTGGAGGAGAGAAAACAAGCTGGCAACATGACAGCGTGTGATGTTTTTAAAAATCTACCTTTTTTACCCAAATATTCTGGCAGCTGTCAGACCAGAGACATTTGACTGAGAGTTAACTTACTCCAAATGTCAGCAGCAGCTTTAATGAGTTATCCATATTTGCTTTATATTTCCTATCAATTCCTTGTTCCCTCCATACCCCCCACTTTATTAATAAATGTACATCATTATACTTTAATCATAAACATACCAGTAAATTGACCTTGTCACCTATTTTGCTTGCCCACTGACAGCTACCTTTCATCCACATATCCATTCCTCACGCATTTATGGAGAGGTTTCCATGGAAAAAGTCCCAGAGAGACACAGCAGAAAGCATGGTCCCTGCCGTGAAGTCACTGGAAGAGTGATACTTTCCAAGTTTCATAATAGAGAACAGCACACGCTGTTACTTAGTCAATGAATCTATGCTTTGAAGATCATCAGCACCTCTGGGCAACTGAATAGCATTGTCACATGTCCCATTCAAAGCCACCACCTCCAGAGTAGCATTATTAGCCCCACTTTACAAACATTATACCCAGGAGTCAGAGAGGTTAAGTAGCCTACCCACAGCCACTGGTAAATAGCTAGTTAGGGGCAGAACCTAGATCTAAGCCCAGGTCTGTCCAATGTTTGCTGTGCTGGTAGAGGAGTTAGAGATGTGGCTCCATTGACAGAGTGCCTCCCTTGCTTGCACAAAGTCCTGGGTTTAATCCCCAGCTCTAAATAAAATTGGCCATCACTGCATAAAACTGGCCATCACTGCCTCTTCTGAAATAAGCCCTCCTCCCCACTTTGGCCCCTCCCCCAAATGCTGGTAAAGAGAAGACTTATGTAGGCTATGGTGGGAGGGACCTGTCATGCCCTGGCCCCGATTCAGTCTCACTAATGTATTGCAGGATAGCAAGTGATTCTTGTGGGGCCAATATCTCCACTTCTATTCCTCCTGCTCAGAGTAGACAGGAAACTATCTAAGGGCAGATACCAGGTCCCCACTCATTAAGAGTTCTTCCAGAGCCCAGAATGATGTCCTCAGCGATAAAACTATTTTTTTTATCTTACTGAAACAGTGTCTCCTTGTAGCCACTGGAACCTCACTATGTAGACGAGGCTGGCCTTGAACTCAGAGATCCACTTGCCTCTGCCTCCAGAGTGCTGGGATTAAAGGTGTGCACCACCATACCCAGCAAGAACTAACTGCTATGTAAAGAATTGAGGTATGAAATGAGAAGCGACAGAAGGAAGAAGAAAGGGAGGAAAATTGCTGGTATTAAATTCTAATCCTAGAGTGTTTGACAGCATTTTTTTAATGTTTAAGATTGTACTTAGAGTGGGTCCTGGTGGTGCATACCTTTAATCCCAGCACTTGGGAGGCAGAGGCAGGTGGATCTCTGTGAGGTCAAGGCCAGCCTGGTCTACATAGTGAGTTCCAGGACAGCAGGGGCTACAGGGAGACCCTGTCTCAAAAAAAAAGATTAAAAAAATCATACTTAGAGCATTGAGTCTTTTTGAACAAGAATTGCTGGTATATACTCTTAGTAACATGGCTGTACCCTTTGTTATGACACAGCAGCCACAAGACTTGCCTTGTGCTTTGATAGTGACACAAACAACTTTGTGTTACAGTGCTGGCTAAAATGGTGCATGGAAGTCCACAGTATCCACCTTTGTTAATTATTAATTAGTGAAACAGTAGCAATGATAGCTTGCTTCTTTATCATTACATTCCAGGAAACTGTTCCTCTAGCACTTAACAACTCTCTGAATATTTTTATAGTTTATGAAGCCAACACCCAGGTACATAGAGAAATCAAATTCCATCCCCGAAGGTTCCTGGTCCAAAGTCCTTTCCTTCCATTTATGCAGCTCCTTGCTGTAAGAAGAAGAAACAGTTGGAGGACATACATTCTGTTTTTTTTGCCTCTCTCCATGTATCTGTCAATGTTTTCCTCCTCCTCTTCCTCCTCCTCTTCCTCCTCCTCTTCCTCCTCCTCTTCCTCCTCCTCCTCTTCCTCCTCTTCCTCTTCTTCCTCTTCCTCCTTCTTCTCCTCCTCCTGCTCTTCTTCTTCCTCCTTCTCTTCCTCTTCTTCCTCTTCCTCCTTCCTCTCCTCCCCCTCCTCTTCCTCCTCCTCCTAATCCTCCTCCTCCTCCTCTTCCTTCTCTTCCTGTTCCTCCACTCTGTCTCACAGTCTCTGCCTCTAGTGTAGTAATCTAAATTTGTTCTGGACACAGTTATTTTCAAACAGCACACATACCCTTCACTAGCCTTCTTATTATGATGATGGTAGCTTTTAAAGTGCATCTGACATGCAGAATCGTCCCTTGAGGGGCCTCTTGTTCCTCCCCTTTCAATACATTCCCCATAAATTTCGATAAACAGTAGATTTACATTTTGTTTCTGACATGAATTACTTTCACTATCCCTTGTTTCCACTATACCCCCACTTAATAATAAATATGCATAATTATACTTTAATCATAAACATACCAGTAAATCAACTCTGTCACCTATTTTTACTTACCCACTGACAGCTACTCCTTATGGAGTTACTCTTCATGTATATTTGACCTGATTGGAATTTGGGTCTTATCCCTTCGGCCCCCAAATGAAAACTTTCTGAATTTCTTCGGGATGCAAACTCTCCATCCCCACCATTGGCCATGGGGCTGAAAGAGGTATGTAAATGTTCTCCCATTAAAATATTTGGGACTTTTCAACCTATTGAATAGTTACAATATTTTAATTCTATTCAACTTGACCTCTTGAAAACCATTGTGGAATCTCCATCCTGGGCTGTGGAGAATAAGAAGCTCACAGATCATATTTAAGCACAGACTAAGAGAGACAGAAAGATGAATTGCAATGTTTTAGAATGAATTAATTGGTAGGTAAAGTCATTCAAAATGCAAACTCTGTGTGGCATTGGTGGTATAGTGGTTAGCATAGCTGCCTTCCCAAACATCAAACCCAGAACAAAATAAGTGACAGAGCAAGAATCATGAAGATGCCACATCAAACAAAGCCTAAGATTCCTTCTCTCAAGAACACGTGGAAGGAAGGACGAAACATTCACCAGGCAGATATTGTTCGTGGTGCCTTTAAAGGTAAAGCGTGAGTGCACAGGGCCTTGTTAGCACATTAAGAATCCACTGAAAACATCAATCTGACTTCCAGAAGCTGCTTCCAGAAGCAGGCTCGACACAGCCACTTTCCAGAAGACAGCCTTTTAGAATCAAAACAGGTGATTTCCCCCGCTACCTGATTTATACCCAGAATCCTGAAATTTTCTCCTAGAACATTTCTCGTATAGCTTTGCAAATCAGAGGGAGGGAATTGTAGAGGCAGCCCAGGAGGACTGTGGCTTCAATTTAGAGAAGTAGCAGAAGGGAACAGTGTGGGACTGCAGAAGACATTTGGAGAAACACATCTCACACTCAAATCATGAAGTAATAAGAAAAAGGAGAAATGTCACCAACAGGTCTGATATCTCATGACATCTTTCCAAGAGCCCTGTGTTCCCAGGCACAGGAAGTTCTTATCTGTGGATTTGAGGATATTAGACAACCTCCCTGACTCTGTCCTGTGAAAATCTTTCTATGTGATAAATAATAAATATATTTATTTACAATAAATAATAAAGAATGAGTCCCAGGTCAAGGGCACCATTGCAGGAGAACCTCCTGCACTAAAGATGAAATAAATAAAAGTGGCATTGGACACTCTCCCACTATATATGTCCTAAGTCTCGGCCTCACATGTCCAGAAAGACATTCATTCATTTGTTCATTCTTTCACTAAACAAGCACATATCACGAGCCTCCCAGGCCTCTGTCGTTGGCCTAGGTTCTAAATAGGTGAAAATGGAAGAGTGAGTCAAGAATCACTGCTACGGTAAAGTCCCCATGGAGTAGGGAAAGAGTCCACAACAGTTGAAGCAGAAGAGTGAGTGAATGAATGAATGAATGAATGAGCTGTTTCAGACAGCAGCAGGTACTATGGAAGAGAGAGAGGGCTGGTGGGACTGGAGAGATGGCTCAGCAGATAAGAGCACTGGCTGCCCTTCCATAGGACCCAGGTTCAGTTCCCAACATTCTCATGGCAGCTAACAACCATCTATAACTCTAGTTCCAGAGTATCCACTGTCCTCTTCTGACCTCTGTGGGCATTGCATGACATCGGTATACTTATATACATGCAGGCAATACATTCATACACATAAAAATAAATAAAATATTTTTTTAAAAAAGAGAGGTCTAGAAATATGACTCATCAGTTAAAAGTGAGTCTTGCTCATGCAGAGGACCTAAGTTCTGTTCCCAAGATCCATGTCAGGCGGCTCATAACCACTTGTTTGTAACTCCAGTTCCAAGAGGATCCAGCATATCTGGCTTCCACAGCCACCCAAATTCAAGTACACAAACACATAGACACACAGGAATACACATAATTTAAAATAATAAAATAAATCTTCTTTAAAAAGGCGGAAGGAGGGGCTGGAGAGATGGCCTAGCGGTTAAGAGCGCCAACTGCCACAGCAGAGGACTGGGGTTTGATCCCCAGCACCCACATGGCGGCTGAGAACCGACTGTAACTCCAATTCCAGGAGAACTCCAGTTCCAGGGGAATCCGACACCCTCTTCTGACCTCCGCGACATTGCACGACACGGGTGCACAAACCTACATGCAGACAGTACATTCATACACAATTAATTAATTAATTAATTAATTAATTAATTAAAAACCATATCATGTGTGGTATTGCAAGCCTTTAATCCCAGCACTCAAAAGCCAGAGCAAGTGAATCTGTAAGATTGAAGCCAGCCTGGTCTACATAGAAAGTTCCAGGCCAACTGGAGCTACAGGGAGAGACTCTCTCAAAAAAACAAAAAAAGAAAAAAAAAAAAAAAGAAAAAAAAACAAAACGAAAAAAAAAAAAAAAAAAAAAAAGAAAAAAAAAACAAACTTCTCTACAACCTTCTTCAAAAGTATCAAGATAAAAAAAAAAGGTTAGAGAAAGACTAAGGAATGTAATGTACGATCCTAGACTAGATCATTTCCCTGTAAATGACTTGCTAAACTGTTGGGCGAAGTTTGAAAGAGGTCCAGCGGCTTAGAGGGCAACCATGTATCCTGTATCGGTGTCAATTTTCTTGCTCTGATAGTTGCACCATGGTTATATAAACTAATTCCTTTGTTTGTAGTAAATATATACAGAGATATTCATGAGTCATTTGCAACTGTTCTAATTTGATCTCTGTTGCTGATAAGCACAATGACCAAAATCGACTTGGGAAAGGAAAGGCTTTATTTCATCTTACATTTCCAGGTCAAAATCCATTACTGAGAGAAATCAGGGCAGGAACTCACGGCAGGAACCTGGAGCTGGAACTATAGACAAACTTTCTTGCTGGCCTGCTCCTTCTGACTTGCTCAGCTGGCTATCTTAATAGCCCAGGATCACCTGCCTAGGGACGGTGTCACCCATAGTGGGCTGGGCCCTCCCACATCAGCCACCAGTTATAAGACAGTTCCCACAGACATGCCACAGGCCAGTCTAATGGAGGAAATTCTTCAGTTGAAGCTTCCTCTTCCCAGATGATTCTAGGTCATGTAAAGTTCACAATAAAAATTGACTAGGGCAGCAACTTAAAGTGGCGGGGGGGGTCCTTTGGGGCCACATTGTAATTTTTTCTATAAATGTGAGATTGTCAGCAATAATATTTTTATTTTGTATTTTTATTTTATGTATATGAGTATATTGCCCGCATGTAGATAAGTGTATCTGTGTTGTGCAATGCCCCCAGAGGTCAGAAGAGGGTGTTGGATATTCTGGAACTGGAGTTTACAGATGGTTGTTAGCCACCATGTGGGTAGTAAGAATTGAACCCAGGTCTTCTGCAAGAGCAGCCAGTGCTCTTAACAACTGAGCCATCTCTCAATAATATTTTTAAATATTTTTCTCTTAATTTTTTTGAGCTTTTGTACATGTCATACAACATTTCTTAATCGAATTTAGACCCCTTTTCCCATCCCCCCCCCCACCAGAACTCATGCATTCTGCCATACATGTTAAGCCCTGCCTTGCATCTTTTTCTCAGTCTTTTTAAACTCTTTTGATGCAGAAGTTTACTGTTTTGGTCTTATCTTTGAATGAATCTTTTTTGTCTCTTCCATTTAATTTTATATTATTCCAAAATATACAGCTATATACTTCACACATATAACAGGTTTACAAAGTCTGAAAATAGCTGGGCATTGTGGCACATGCCTTTAATCCTAGCACTCAGGAGGCAGAGGCATAGTGGATCTTTGTGAGTTCAAAGGCCAGCCTGGTCTACAGAGTAAGTTCCAGGACAGCTGGAGCTACAGGGAGACCCTGTCTCAAAAAGACCAAATAATAATAATAATAATAATAATAATAATAATAATAATCAGAAGTACGAGGCTCGTGCTTAGAGGACAGACACAAACTTTACAGTGACCAACACGTGCGTGGTGTCAACTGGTAAACTGAATGGAACAGTTTCCATCAGGGTTCTGAAAGGAAATCAACCAGATCTCCTACAGCGTAAAAGAGATGGCATATGGAAGGCAGCAAAGGATCAATAGTCCAGGGGGTAGGCATCATCTATGGCCTGAAAAGCAAGCAAGCAAGCAAGCAGCTCTGCCAAGTGCTCCTGAAGTGTGAACTGAAGGGGAAAGCCAGCAGTGACAGCCGAGTTCATACTGTGGAAGTAATCAGTAACCTTGATGAAGAAGCCGTACTTGACACAATCGGTGACCCACTGTCAGCCAGATTAGGAGATGCTGGATCACACTGATAGCCTAAAGGAGAACTGATGTCAAAACCCAAATACCAGCTGACCAATTTAAACCAGAATGGGCATGTTCAAGGGAAATATGGCCATAAACTCACCAGATTAATTTAGAATGGAATCTGTAAGTGCAACGAAGCATGGCTAGTAAGTCACTAGATGGTCCTGTCAGCCTGACCAGGGTTTCTTCCAAAATATTCATTCAGAATCTAAATTACCAAAAGTCTGATTGATGAGAATGGAATGTGAAATATCTATTGAGACAAGGCTCTAATATCCCATACCAGTCATCTTTAAATTATGAAATATTTTAACCACTTCAACCAAAACTTCTTCGTGGCTAAATGAGAAACTTCTCCCAAAACATCCAAATGAGCAGATGGCCAGCCTTTGCCTCTTTGATAGTATTTTTATTCTTTTCCTATTCTTCAGTGGATGACCAATACTATTTTCCACTGATAAATTCTGTAATATCCTCTTTATTATATAGCTCAATGCCCCAATCAAATCATGGTCACTTTTACCAGTCCAGGAGCTATTTGACTTTGCACATACAATGTATTTGACATTGTCTTCACTGGCTTCCACCATTTCCAAATCTTTGCCTATTCATTCCTTTTGTATTTATTCTTTTTCTTAATTTTTAAATTTTATTTATTTCTGTATGTGTATGAATGTACTGTCTGCATGCAAGTTTGTGCACCCATGTCGTGCAATGCTGTGGAGGTCAGAAGAGGGTGTCAGATTCCCCTGGAACTGGAGTTCTCCTGGAATTGGAGTTTCAGACGGTTCTCAGCTGCCATGTGGGTGCTGGGGATTGAACCCAGGTCCTCTGTAAGAGTGGTCAGCGCTCTTAACCGCTAGGCCATCTCTCCAGCCCTGTATTTATTCTTTTTGAGTATCAAAAATATAAACTTTAATCTCAAGTTTATCTGCCACATGACAGAGCAGGGTTTGCTTTACTAATTATCTTTAGCACTAAAATGTTTGACAATATTTTTTAAAATCCAACATTTTACCAGATAGTTTTTAACAGATGATGAATATAACCACAGAACTTCAAAACTGATAAGGAGCCAGGCATGGTGGTGCACGCCTTTAATACCAGCACTCAGGAGGCAGAGGCAGTCAGATCTCTGTGAGTTCAAGGCCAGCCTGGTCTACATAGCAAGTTCTAGGCCATCTGGGGCTACAGGGAGACCCTGTCTCAAAACACACACACACACAAAAAAAAAAAAAAACTGGTAAGGAGAAAATACAGACAAATAGAGGGTTCCATCAATCTGAGTAGAGCCCTAGTCAAACCATAGTCACTGAAACAAGTCCTTATGGCTGATATCTATAGGAATAGCCAGTCCACAGGAATCATGAAAAAGTTTGGTCTTATCTGGCATAGGACAGTTTGAAGATGGATGAAAAAATATATAAAATCAGACAGAGATGGGGTGCTAGAACTCCCTGCAAGCCTCCTCACAAGTTAGAAATCATTGTTGCTGAACCTATGAACCTTTTGGGGAAATAAAAAATAAAACAGGCCTTTCTTCTTGGCTTAAACTTACCACCAGTGGAAATCTCAAAGCTTATGAGGCAGAGCTTAATTCCAAAATTCCCTCCCTTTATTTTTCTGGGCCCTTAATGCTCCTTTTCTGTAATCAGAGGCCAAGAATGACAGCCCTGTTAGCATGGATGACGGCATTTGCCAGCTATTGGAAGATTCCGTCCATGCTCTAACTCTACCAATGTTGTCTAATTTAAAATATATTTTTTTCTTTGTTATTCTATGTTTATTATCTGAGTGTATATGAGTAGACCCATTGTCATGCAATGCCACAGAGGTCAGAAGAAGGCATCAGATTCCCCTAAAAGTGGAGTTAAGGATGGTTCTTAACCACTATGTGGGTGCTGGAAATCAAACCTGGGTCCTCCACAAGAGCAGTCAATGCTCTTAATAGCTGAGCCATCTCTCCAACCCCCTGTCCCATTTGTTTGACATGAGGAAGCTGAAGCTCAAAGATTAAACTCACATACTCAAAAGATCAATGGTATGACTTGGATTTAGTTTCTCCCTCAGTGTTTCCTATGCTGTACAAGAATATTGGAAGCTGGTGGGATGTTTAAAGGTAAGATCCAGGGAAAGGTGACTGGTAATGAAAGGATTTTTACATGAGTAGATTAATTCCCTAAAAAGCAGGTTGCTACAGAAGAGGAAGCCTGCCCCTTCCAGCCCTCACTTCCTCTCTCACCATTCCTTTGCACACATCCTTCTATCATATTATGTTATCCACCATAAGAACCTCACCAGAGGCTGATACCAGTAGCATTCTCTTAGACCTCCAGAACTGTGAGCTACATAAACCTCTTTTCATTATTAAATACCCAGTCCCTAGAATTTTGTTATAGCAATACAAATGAACTAAGATAGTCATAGAGTCTAAAACACGAGCTCCTTTGTAAAAACTATGTTTTACAATTTAAAAACAGTCATACCTCAATGAAAACATAGTTTTCATTGAGGTATGACTGTTGTTAGCATGACTGAAAAGGTATCACTGGATAAGCTGTCAACCCATGAAGGGAAACAACCTGAAAAGACTAGAGTCCAAAATGACAACTCCGAAGATAGTAGACTGTTTTCTTCTCACCCACTTGTGTCCCTTTCCCAAAGCCCAGGGAACAAATTGTGGAAGAGGAGGTGTGGTAGAATGTAAGGGCTGCAGAGAGATAGGGGTGAATCATGAGACTACAGCAATATAGTCTGGAGTCCCAATTGATCAACATGCCTGTGCATACAAGCTTCTCCAACTGGACTATGGGAACCTTGGGTTGTTCAAAATTTAGACATAGATTCTTGCAAAATGCACCAATTACCTAATTGTATGGCAAACTGAGTAATATCAATGTTATTTGCAAACTGTGTTATTATATTGTAGAATCCCTTAAAAATAAACAAATAATAATAAAAAACCTATATTTTACAACTTCATTGAGGTATGACTGATGTACAATATAACTGACACATCTAAACTGAACAACTTTGATAAGTGTTGACGTATGTATATGCCCAAGAAACCATCTCCACAGCCAAGATAATGACTAAAACCTTCCCTCCCAAAGTTTCCTTGTTCCGTCCTCTGTTGCCCCTCTTCTGTCATAAAGCTTGGGCAGATCAGATCAGATGCTTTGTACTTTCTGGAATCCTGTTCAGATAGAATCAAACACTGCATAGCCTTTTGTGGTCATATTCATTTCAAAATAATAAAATTCTCTTGAGATCCATTTATATTGTATGTATTGATAAATCTTTTTAATTGTTCAATAATTTGTCTTTACACGATGTGGATCACAACAAATGTCTCTTTCACCTGTTAAAGTCATTTGGGTTCTCTGAAGAAGAGAACAACTTTTTATGTGAACAAGCTATCATTTCTCTTTAATAAGTTTCTAAGACTTAAATGGCTACGTGATGAATGTGTTCAAAATTTTAAGTAGAAAACTTTTCCAGGAATTATACATTTTGCATTCCCATAACCAGAACATGAGAGTTCACCTCCTTGCCAACATTTTTCATGGTCCATCACCTTCAGCCATTGGGTGATTAGATCCAAAATATTGTCACACTGTGGCTTCATCTCCATCCCCTAATAACGAACCACATGGAGCATCAGTGTTGCTTCTTGGTCATCTATACATTTACTTTATTGAGAAGTCTATTCAAATCTCTCCCCTATTTTTATTGGTTTATTTGTCCTAGTCAGTTATAGAGGTCCTTTATACATATGAGTCATTTCTCAGGTAAATGTTTCTCCCTTATGTTCTCCCAGTCTGTGCCTTGTGCTTTCATTTTCTTAATAATATATTTTGAAGACAAGTGTTTTCAATGTTAGTGCTAGATTTTTACCTCTAAGTTCATCTTTCACTATAAAGAACAAATTCTACTGTATTGTGTCATCATTGAAATTTATTTCAAAATACTTTCTGAATAGTAAGTATCTCATTATGTGCCACCTCTGGAAGCATTAGTCTTCTCTTTCTTCAATCAAGTTTACAGAAAGATACAAAATAGCCAACATTTTGGGTAATATCACTTAACATTACAAAACATGTCTTTCCTTTATTGAAACATATCAATGTTATTAGTCCATTTTATAGATGAAGAAACTATGGCTTAAGAGACTAAAATAAATCACTCAGAGTTGAAAAATGCAAGTAATAGCAAATTCAAACAAGTCCCATCCTCTAGTCACTGCACTTTACATTTACAGACATTATTGCAAGCTCGGGGTTTTTTTTGTTTTTGGTTTTTTTTTTTATTTCGGTATGTGTATCAATGTACTGTCTGCAGGTTTGTGCACCCGTGTCGTGCAATGCCGCGGAGGTCAGAAGAGGGTCTCGGATTCCGCTGGAACTGGAGTTCTCCTGGAATTGGAGTTTCAGACGGCTCTCGGCTGCCATGTGGGTGCTGGGGATCGAACCCGGGTCCTCTGTAAGAGCGGTCGGCGCTCTTAACCGCTAGGCCATCTCTCCAGCCCCGCAAGCTCGGTTTTTAAGATAATCCATATTTTAAAAGCTGTTCAAGGTCGTCCCAAGGATTGATTCTTAGATTTCTAAATGTGATCCTGTCAAACAGCAGCCACACAGAACAGGCAGTGTTCCTGCCCAACCTGTCTGTCCTCTATGACCTTTGGACTCATATTCTGATGATCACCCTGGTCACATGTCAAGAACGGCCTGCCACCCAAAGGCATTGCATTCTGTATCTAGTCAGCAATTTTAATAACCTGGCCATGGCTCTCCAAGGGGCATTTAGAAGACCCCTCAAGGGACCCCCCCCCCAGGAATTCTGGTCCATCAGTATTAGATAGAATACAGGAAACTGGACTTCTTGGCAAGCATTTTAGATAATTCTGATGTGTTATGCTAACGAATCAAGGAAGGGAGATGGTTAAGGAAAGGGGCCAGGTGGGACAAGAAGACACAGTGGAAAGAAGCAGAGGACTGAATGTAAAGTGCTCTCTTTAGGGGTTTTTAAAGTAAAGATGAAAAATGGGGTCACTAAGAACGGTTACGCAATACATTTCCTCTTAAGATCATCATGGCAAAAAAAAAGCAGAGGATGGAATAAAAGCTCAGACAGGAGGCAGGGGGGCAAGCAGGTTAAGGGTTATCACAGCGACTCTCAAAGGAGAGGCTCGCAGTTTGGATTATGGTGGTGGTAATAGGAATGGAAAGACATTAAGAAAGGAAGAAACGACATACCTGAAGAGACAACATACAGCAAAAGAGTCCAAAAATGAGAAAAATACCAAGAAGCAAAGCACTAACTACTGGAAGTATCTACAAGCAAGAAATCAGCATAACCCTAAGACAGGGATCCTGGCTCCAAGGAAGAGCCCTTCCCCTTGGAGGACCTCTTAGACTCTGAAGCTTCCTTGACGCTCTTTTCTGGAGACTCGGTATTTATGCTAACAGAGAGAATTCAGTGCTGCTCAAACCAGAGCCTGGGCAACTGTGTAACGAAAGCCATGAGTCTCAGAAGAGAGCTTTGAAATGTAGTTTTATGATGCTAGTGCATCAAAGTCCTAGCGGAGGAACCCATCTTCTCAGCGGCAGTGTGTTCCTGGGCTCAGACGCTCTGTACTTGCTACAGCTGCATCGCTCCATTTGTTATAAAGTCTGCGAATGAGCATTGTCCTGAATCCAGCATGAAGTGTAATCAGAGGAATCCTGGGGTGGATGGCTAGATTTTAGTCTTGGAATTCTATGGATAGTCTGTCATAAGTAATGTAAATATAGATATAGATAGATAGATAGATAGATAGATAGATAGATAGATAGATAGATAGATAGATAGATGATAGAGTCCTTTCCAACAATATTTTAATCATGTCATCTCCCTTGAGGCTGGTACAAAAGGTTTAGGTTCAAATCTTACTGACTGTCTCCTGATCAATTTATTTTTTATTTTTTTTTTAATTTTATTTATTTCTGTATGTGTATGAATGTACTGTCTGCATGCAGGTCTGTGCACCCGTGTCGTGCAACGCCGCGGAGTTCAGAAGAGGGTCTCGGATTCCCCTGGAACTGGAGTTCTCCTGGAATTGGAGCTTCAGACGGTTCTCAGCCGCCATGTGGGTGCTGGGGATCGAACCCGGGTCCTCTGTAAGAGCGGTCGGCGCTCTTAACCGCTAGGCCATCTCTGATCAATTTATTTTTAACATGAATGTGCTCATGTGGTTTTACTTATTTTTCCAAGTAACATCAATCACAGTCCAGAAACGTGATAGTAATTTTGTTTGTATCCAGTTAAAGAAAGAAAAATAACAGGGAAATAGAAAGATGCTGCCTACCAGTAAAGCTTCAACAAGGAGGGAAAATAAAATAGAGGAGGAAAGATTACTGACATTTCCTTTTTTATAATTTTTTTAATTGTATTTAATTTTTATAAGTATGAATCTACTGTCTACATGTAGGTTGTGCACCCATGTCCTGCAATGCCGTGGAGGTCAGAAGAGGGTGTCGGATTTCCCTGGAACTAGAGTTAAAGACGGTTCTCAGTCACCATGAGGGTGCTGGGGATAGAACCTAGGTCCTCTGCAAGAGCAGTTGGTGCTCTTAACTGCTAGGCCATCTCTCCAGCCCAATTACTGACATTTCCAACTGAGGGGAAGAGGAAAGTGAAGAGGAATGAAAGTACCCTGACCTCATTCAAATGAATGAAAGTACCTTGACCTCACATCAAAATCACCTGGAGCGTCTATAAGCTAAAAATATCCAATAGACCAATTCACTAGCACCATTGGAGTAGGACCCCAGGCACAGGTGCAGTGTAAAACCTCTGCAGATGTCTCAGTGGTTGAGAATACTTACTGCTTTTCCAGGGGACCTGGGTTCAGATTCCAAAACCCACATGGGAGCTAAAATTTGTCCTTAACTCCAGTTCCAGGGGACCCACCTTCCTTTTCTGGGCTCCGTGGGCATTGCACTCCTGTGATACACTTACATGCACACAGCCAAAGTACTCGTACACAGAAAATGAAAATAAACAAAATCCTTTTAAAATAAACAAAAATTAAAATCTCTGCAGGTATTTGGAGCATCTGGCCCTGGGAGCCACTGCAATGGCAACTGTAAGAGGCTGAGTGTGAGCTTCTCAGCATCCATTGGTTTGTCTGACCTGTCCTGGTACAAGAACTGACTCGAGATACCTGTGTCTTCCCCATGTTTAAGTCTACCTGAATGTTTAAAGACAAGAACTTGGTAAGTGAAAATACCCTTTTAATTTTGTGCTGCAGAAATAAACATAGCTTTCTTGTTTTTCTCCTTTTTAAAAACATGAATCACATAAGGTCATTTTTTAGAAATGAAAACAGATTTTCTTCTTCTCATCCTTTAAAAATATGAATCAGAATGTGTCATTTTCCTACTGTGATTTCCTAGCTTGTGAGGTTCTGGGCAGAGATACAGATGAAGCTGTCTAGTATATATTTAAACATATAAATTGGTAATCAAGCAGTATCCTGTTAAAGAAAATCTATCCCGGGCTGGAGAGATAGCCTAGCGGTTAAGAGCACCGACTGCTCTTGCAGAGGACCCGGATTCGATCCCCAGCATCCACATGGCGGCTAAGAACCGTCTGTAACTCCAATTCCAGGAGAACTCCAGTTCCAGGGGAATCTGACACCCTCTTCTGACCTCTGCAGCATTGCACGACACGGGTGCACAGACCTACATGCAGACAGTACACTCATACACATACAAAAATAAATAAAATTTAAAAAAATTAAAAAAAAGAAAATCTATCCCATCCTCCTTTTTAATTTTATTTATTTTTATTTTATGTGTATGAGTGCATTGCTTGTATGTAGGTAAGTGCACCCATGTTGTGCAATGCCCACAGAGGTCAGAAAATGGTGTCTGATCCCCTGGAACTGGAATTACTGATGGTTGTGAGCTGCCATGTGGGTGCTGAGAACTGAATCCAGGTTCTTAGCAGGAGTGGCCAGTACTCTTAACCACTGAGCCATGTCTCCAACTCCCCCATTCTCGATCTTTGACAAATAATTATGTAAAACCAAAAATCGTGGTATGCAGTCTGGGAGACAGTCTGAATGGGTTTACACCCTTTCAGCTTGGTTCCTGTTTATAGGTATGTGATATAACTCCTGCCTACTGGAAAACTATAAATCAAGATATGGGGGTCTGGGAAATGAGAGAGTGCTCTGATCATAGTGACAGTTACAAAAACAGAGGGAGGTCAGGCTTGGTGATACATGCCTTTAATCCCAGCATTCCGGAGACAGAGGCAGATGGATCTTTGTGAGTTCAAGGCCAGCCTGGTCTACATAGTGAGTTCTAGTACAGCTGAAGCTAAAGGGAGACCCTGTCTCAAAAAGACAAAAAAAAAAGAGGGAGAAAGAATACTTCTCCCTCCAGGATGCAATTTTGCCTTACAGTTAAATAAAAAGCATTGGTAGATAAAGGCTTCAGTGCCAGCTGAAGTGGGCTGCCCCCACAACAAAGGCCATTTGCCTATAACCTTGGGTGCACACAAGAAACGGACAGTAAGACCCTATTGCTGAATATATGGCATGATGTGATTGAGAAGAAAATAATGCTGAGACCCTGCACTGCAAACCAACAACTGATCTTCATGGTGTCAGAGAGCACTCTGAACACAGCTGGAAAGAAATGGTCTCCCAAGCTTTACTACAGACCTCACCTAATGCATTTTTACATGCCAAAGAAGATGCAGTGCAATAGTGGCAGCCCAGTACATGTACACCCAGAAAAAAAAGTAAGGGGGGGACACAGCTGATACTGTAGTCTTGGAGCCCCCTAGTATCAGGAGACTTTATAGGACACATTAGAAAGCTATTGCCATCCCTTTGTCAAAGAGCTATAATGCCCCAACCAAGATACCGTCCAAGCATATATGTTTGTGCTCATAGCATACCTTGTTATAATGGTTAATACTGGTTACTGCTTGTGTTTTATTACTAGAATTAAAAGGAGACTTCTAAACAAGCCACCAGTCTGTTGCAAACAGAACTTGTACAGACTCAAGAGTTTGATATGTCACCTCAGAGAAAAAATTGGATCTTCTATCTCACACTCTCTTTTGCCCTCCCCTCCAAAGCCCAAGGACTCTCATGGAAGAGGGTGGCATGTCAGATTGTAAGTGCCAAAGGGGGGGGGGCAAATTGTGAGATCACAGAAAAAACAGACTGGACTTTTATTTGATCAGCGTGTTTGTGTAAGCAAACTTCTTTAACTGGACTTGGGGATGCTGAATTGTAAAAGAACTGGACTCAGATGTTTGCTAATTGGGTTTACATGGATACTCCTTATGTTCATTGTCTATGTTCATTAACTGGTCAAATAAAAACTTAGGAAAGCAGAAAATAAGTAGATACCAAAATAATAATAGTATTATCTCATCTGGCATATCCAACAAATCTCTCTCTAGATATTTCCAGTTCTCTACTTCACTATTGATCAATGGAATAAAAAGAGAGTTGGGCTTCCTTTTTGAATGACGACCTTTAACTGTTGGTGTTTTCTCCATTAGCTGTGAATCATTTGGATTTATTTTATCTGTTATTCAAGTGCATTAAGTGATGATATTTTCTCCTTAAAAACTCCAATTCATGTATATAACAATTTGTTACAGATTCAATGCCTACTACATGTATTTGATTGAAGTAATTATCTGTTAATCTACAATAAAAAAACAGAAATCAAATGACATGCTGATGGCATTTGCCTGATTTAAAGTTGGAAAAATAGTATATGGTTCAATTTAGTTATTATGACACATAGCTTAGTTCTCTATTGGGGGCAGCAAGGCTACCTGAATAATAATAAAGTGCCAGATAATTAACAAATTGTTACCTATGTAATAAATTTTTTCAAAGCCAATTTTTTATTGAAGTTTTGTGCACTTCATACAACATTTCTTAATCAAATTTCACTCCCCCAGAGCTCATGCATTCTGCTATACATATTTTTATAGACTGGACACTGGCTGAAGTCCCATTAGTGGATCTCCAAGACCTTCCTGCACAGGAAGACTGGTGACTCACATTTGCAGGACATTTCAAGAGATGCCCCCATGCATAGTCCCCTGAAACTTAGTTGACCTCTGAGGGCAAGGAACAGTTATCCCTTAAGTGCCTCAGCCAAATTGGTGTGAGCATTATGTATTGTCATTAAGCATCCAGAAAGGCTAAGTTACACCAGCCTGATACTTTTAATTGCTGTATAATAATGTAGAAAAAGCCTTGGACAAAAGCTCAAGCAGCCTTATATAAGAAATACTAAGAAGCACTCCTGTAAAATAAATACTGTGGTTAGACACAATGTCATGAAAAACTAGTTTTTTTCATTCTTTTGACTTTATTTTACTCTAAAATATGCATACATACCCTCCACCCATATACCAAAACTCCAAAGTCTGAAAATAAATGGTAGGTTAATTCTAGAACTCATCAAGGGATTCACAATATAAGAGCACAGTTGTTTTCAAATCATGAGGAATATAACATTAACATTGCTCAGTTGCCTTACAACTATGTACTTGATGCTAGCATCCACAGATGAGGGATACCATTCATTCTTTGTTTTTCTGGGACTGTGTTACTTCACTTAACATAGTATCTTCTAGTTCCATGCATTTACCTGCAAAGTTCATGATGTCATCTTTCTTTTTATATTTTATATTATTCCAAAATATGCATATATACACTCATTACATAAATCAAAATTACTGAAAATGAACTATAGGTTGATTCCTAAACACATTTATAGATTCACGTTTTAACAGTAAAGTTGCATGCAGGTATAAGGATGTGTAACTTTATATTTTTTTTAGATAATGACTACATATCTTCCATCCATATATGGTAATTACAATGTGTGAATATAAGTAGTAGGACAATTCTAGAGCCCATTTAGAGATTCATATTGGAATAGAACAGCTGCTTTCAGATACAATGAAATATAATAACAAAGTTGATCAGTTTGCCTGCCAACTGGGGATTTGGTGTTAGCATCCACGAATGAGGGAAGCCATTCACCTTCTATTTTTCTGGAACTGTATTACTTCACTTAGCATAATTGCTTCAAGTTCCATCCATTTACCAGCAAGGCTCATGATGTCATCTTTCTTTACTGCTGCATAGAACTCCATTGTGTAAAGCCGGGCGTGGTTGCATGCACGCAGGCGGTTCTTTGTGAGTTCAAGGCCAGCCTGGTCTACAGAGTGAGTTCCAGGACAGCTGGGGCTACAGGGAGACCCTGTCTCAAAAAAACCAAAAAAAAAAAAAAA
>VZQC01004283.1:7486708-7504922 GCA_009823505.1 Rhizomys pruinosus | reverse complement strand
AAAAAAAAAAAAAAAAGAACTCCATTGTGTAGATGTACCACATTTTTGTTATCCAGTCATCAGTTGAGGGGCATTTAGGTTGGTTCCAGGTCTTTGCTATTGTGAAGAGAGCTGCACTAAATATAGCTGTGCATGTATCTTTGCGGTAGGACGCATCTTGTAGGTATATACCCAGGAGTGGTATGGCTGGGTCAGGTGGTAGGCTCATTTTGAGTTTTTTGAGAGTTCTCCACACTGCTTTCCACAGTGGTTGTACCAGTTTACATTTCCACCAGCAGTGGATGAGTGTTCCCCTTTCCCCACAACCTCTCCAGCATTTGGTGTCTTTTGTTTTTTTGATCTTCGTTAGTCTTATTGGAGTGAGATGATAACTTAGTGTGGTTTTAATTTGCATTTCCTTAATTATTAATGATGTTGAACACTTTTTAAGATGTTTCTCAGCCATCTTTACTTCCTTACTAGTGAAGTCTCTTTCACCTCTTTACTCCATCTTTTGAGTAGGTCATTTGTTTTCTTCTTTGTTTGTTTTTTCTTTTTTGTATGTTAATTTTTATTGAGCACATTTTATCATTTTATACAACATTTCTTAATCAAATTTAGACTCATTCCACCATCCTTCCCCCCCCACCCCTCATTCCTGGCTAGAGCCCATGGATTCTGCCATGCATGTTAAGTCCTGTCTTACATCTTTTTCTCAGTCTTTTTTTCCCCATTTAGAAGTTTGCTGTTTTGGTCAGTTCTTTGAACAGGTTTTTCTCTCCTTTTTGTTCCCTTTAATTTTGTATTACTCCAAAATATGCATATATACACTCCACACATAAATCAGAATTACAAAGTCTGAAAGTAAGCTATAGGTAAAAAAAAAAATCCAAAACACATTTAGGGATTCACATTTTAACAGTAAAGTTGCATGCAGTTAAAAAGAAATATAACTTTACATTCTAAATTACATGTATGTTTTAATGTAATTTTTTGAAGGTTCTATAAGAATTTAATGTAAATTTTACAATCAGTTTACAATGTAAACTATACATTACTGTGATATTTCAATAACTCAGGGATTATACTGAAATTATTCTATAAAGCTATCAATACTTTTTATTTTATATTATTCCAAAATATGCATATATACACTCCACATATAAGTCAAAATTTAAAATTTTGAAAATAAACTATAGGTTGATTCCTATGCACATTTAGAGATTCACATTTTAACAGTAAATTTGTATGCAGGTATAAAGTCGTGTAACTTTACATTCTCTTTTTAGAATATGACTACATCTCCTCCATCTATATATGGTAATTACAATGTGTGAGAATAAGTAGTAAGACAATTCCAGAGCCCATTTAGAGATTCACATTGTAATAGCACAGTTGCTTTCAGATACAATGAAATATAATAATAAAGTTGCTCAGTTTGCCTGACAACTGGGGATTTAGTGTTAGCATCCACAAATGAGGGAAAACATTCACCTTTTTTTTCTGAGACTATGTTACTTCACTTAGTATAATTGCTTCAAGTTCCATCCATTTACCAGCAAAGCTCATGATTTCATTGTGTAGATATACCACATTTTTGTTACCCAGTCATCTGTTGAGAGGCATTTGGGTTGGCTCCAGGTCTTTGTTATTGTGAAGAGAGCTGCAATAAACATAGCTGTGCATATATCTTTGCAGTAGGATGCATCTTGTGGGTATATACCCAGGAGTGGTATGGCTGGGTCAGGTGGTAGGCTCATTTTGAGTTTTTTGAGAGTTCTCCACACTGCTTTCCACAGTGGTTGTACCAGTTTACATTCCCACCAGCAGTGGATGAGTGTTCCCCTTTCCCCACAACCTCTCCAGCATTTGGTGTCTTTTGTTTTCTTGATCTTCGTTAGTCTTATTGGAGTGAGATGATACCTTAGTGTGGTTTTAATTTGCATTTCCTTAATTATTAATGATGTTGAACACTTTTTAAGATGTTTCCCAGCCATCTTTACTTCCTTACTGGTGAAGTCTCTGTTCAGCTCTTTACTCCATCTTTTGAGTAGGTCATTTGTTTTCTTACTTCTTTGTTTTTTTTTTAAGTAGCTTATATAATCTGGATGCTAATGCTCTGTCAGATGTATCAGTGGTGAAGGTTTCCTCCCACTCTGTGGGTTTTCTCTTCACTTCCTTGGTTGTTTCTTTAGCTGTACAAAAGCTTTTGAGTTTGATGAGGTCCCACTTATCAGCTGTTGTCCTTATTTCCTGTGCAGCTGCTGTTTGATTTAGAAAGTCTTTTCCTACACCTATGTCTTGTAGGTTGCTGCCAACTTTTTCTTCTATCACCTTCAGGGTTTCAGGTTTTAGGTTGAGATCTTTGATCCACTTGGAGTTTATTTTTGTACAGGGAAAGAGGTAGGTGTTTTATTTTGTTCTTCTACAAATGGTGATCCAGTTTTGTCAACACCATTTGCTGAACATTCTTTCCTCCATTGAGATTTTTTGGCCCCTTTGTCAAATATAAGGTGGCTGAAGTTATATGAGCTCAAGTTTGGATCTTCAATTTTGTTCCATTGGTCAATGGTTCTGTTTTTTACCAGTACAAGGCTGTCTTTATGACTATTGCCCTGTAATATAGCTTGAAGTCTGGTAAAGTAATCCCCCCTGTATTGCACTTTTCACTCAGGGTTGCTTTAGCTATTCAGAGTCTTTGTTTTTCCATATGAATTTAAGGATTTTTTTCTAAGTCTGTGAAAAAGCTCATGGGGACTTTGATTGGGATTGCATTGAATCTGTATATTAATTTGGATAGAATGGACATTTTTACTATATTAATTTTTCTAACCCATGAGCATGGGCGGTCTTTCCATTTTTGATGTCATTTTCAATCTCCTTCTTCAGGGCTTTAAATTTTTCATTGTAGAGGTCTTTGGTGTCTTTGGTTAGGTTTATTCGTAGGTAGTTTTTGAGGCTATTGTGATTGGGAAGGTCTCCTTATATTCCTTCTTCAGTTGCTTATTGTTGGTGTAAAGGAAGGCTACTGATTTTTCTAGGTTTATTTTGTATCCCACCACTTTACTGAAAATTTTAATCATTTCCAAGAGTTTTCTGGTTGAGTTTTTAGCATCCCTTAGGTAAACTATCATATCATCTGCAAAAAGGGATAGTTTTCTTTCCTTTTTTCCAATTAGTACTCCTTTAATTTTGCTTTCTCTCCTTATTGCCCTAGTAAGCATTTCAAGCACTATATTGAAGAGGAGTGGCAATAGTGGACAGCCTTAATGTCTTCCTGCCTTTAAGCAGAATGCTTCCAACTTTTCTCCATTTAGGAAGATGTTGGCTGTGGCTTTCTTGTATATGACTTTGATTACATTGAGGAATGATCCTTCCAGTCCAATTCCCTCTAAGAATTTAAGCATGAAGTGATGCTGGATTTTGTCGGAAGCTTTTTCTGCATCAATTGAGATGATCGTGTGGTTTTTGTCTTTAAGTCCATTTATGTGTTTTATGATATTTATTGATTTACTGTTGCATAGAACTCTATTGTGTAGATGTAGCACATTTTCTCCATCCACTATTCCCCTTTCCCCACAACCTCTCCAGAATGTGGTATCATTTGTTTTCTTGATCCTAGCCAGTCTTATTAGAGTGAGATGATATCTTAAAGTGGTTTTAATTTGCATTTCCTTTTTGAGGTCCCACTTGTCAGTTGTGAAACTTATTTTTTCTGTCCAGCTGCTGTCTGATTTAGAAAGTCTTTTCCTATGCCTATGTCTTGCAGGCTCCTGCCAACTTTTTCTTCTATCACCTTCAGAGTTTTGGCTTTCACATTGAGATCTTTGATCCATTTGAAGTTTATTTTTGTACAGGGTGAGAGGTAGGGGTTTAATTTTATTCTTCTACAAGTGGTGATCCAGTTTTGCCAGCACCACTTGCTGAAGATGGTCTCTTTCCCCCATTGTGTCTTCTTGGCCCCCTTGTCAAATAGGAGGTGGTTGAAATTGTGTGTGCTCAAGTTTGGATCTTCAATTTTTTTCCATTGATTTACAGGCCTGTTTTTGTGCCAGTACCAAGCTGTTTTTATGACTATAGCCCTGTAGTGTAGTTTGAAGTTTGGTATAGAGATCCCCCCTGTATTGCTCTTTTTTCTCAGGGTTACTTTGGCTATTTGGGATCTTTTGTTTTCCATGTGAAATTAAGGATTTTTTTCCCAAGCCTGTGAAGAAACTCTTGGGGATTTTAAGTGGGATTGCATTGAATGTGTATATTAATTTGGGTAGAATGAACATATACTATATTAATTTTTCCAGTCCATGAGCATGGGAGGTCTTTCCATCTTCTGATGTCTTCTTCAATCTCCTTCAGGGGGTTAAATTTTTGTTGTAGAGATCTTTGGTGTCTTTGGTTAGGTTTGTTCCTAGGTATTTTATTGTTTTTGAGGTTATTATGAGTGAGAAGGTCTCTTTGCATTCCTTCTTCAGTTGCTTGTTGCTGGTGTATAGAAAGGCTACTGATTTTTCTAGGTTAATTTTGTATCCTGCCACATTACTGAAGCTCTTAATCATTTCTAGGAGTTTTCTGGTGGAGGTTTTAGCATCCCTTAGGTAAACAATCATATCATCAGCAAAAAGGGATAGCTTGACTTCTTCTTTTCCAACTAGTACTCCTTTAATTTCCTTTTCTTGCCTTATTGCCCTCGCAAGTGTTTCAAGCACTATATTGAAGAGGAATGGTGACAGGGGCAGCCTTGCTGAGTTCCTACCTTTAGGGGGAATGGTTCTGTCTCTTCTCCATTTAGGATGATGTTGGCTATGGGTTTCCTGTATATGGCTTTGATTATATTGAGGAATGATCCCTCCAAACCAATTCCCTCTAGGACTTTAAGCATGAAGGGATGCTGGATTTTGTCAAAGGCTTTTTCTGCATCAATTGAGATAATCACATGATTTTTGTCTTTCAGTCCATTTATGTGTTTTATTATATTTATTGATTTTCATATGTTGAACCATCCCTGTATCTCTGGTATGAATCCAACTTGGTTATGATGGATGATCTTTTTGATGTGGGTCTGTATTTGGTTTGTGAATACAGAATAAAATTTTTATCTTGCTTTCATTTTAGTAAAATCAATAATTACATTGTTCTCATCAAGATTTTCACATAATTTGTGTTCTAGTGACAGTAATATCAAATGGGGCCCTGTCTTGAATTATTCTACTTCTTAGTTTTTTGAGGGTTTTGTGTTTTGTTTTTTGTTTTTTGTTTTGTTTTGTTTTGTTTGATGCTTCTTGTGATTGTTCTTAATTTCAATTTGGTGAAACTTTATCCTGCTAAGACAGAAGCCATTAGTAATCTTGATAAAGTTCTCAAATTAACATTTAAACTTTTTAAACCCTCAGTTTTATAGGGCATGTTCACATGTTTTTAAGATATTTGCATATGATAATCACAGTTCTTATAGAAAGTATTGCAAAAAGTTTAACTTAGTCGTATAAGTTGTTAGCCTCTAAACACACTGTAAAGTTGGTTCTAAAAATTGAGGGTTCTGCCTCACATGCATTTCTGTGAATGTTGTGCATGCTATCGTGTGCTTCTCAGGGCAGGCAGGGACAACTGTGTCCTTCTCAACAGTCTTCAGTGCAGATGACAGAGCCTCCCGTGGTCTGACTTGGACCCTGTCCTTTTTACTCCTGCTCCAGGGCTCCTGGATCTGTTCCTCAGACTTGAAAGCACTTCCTTCCCTCCATCCTATCACTGTTTCTTTTTGCACAGCATTTATTACTCTGTAGAATCATGTTTGCTTTTATAATTGTTCCGTATTGTTTATTGTCTATTTCCTTTCTTTGGATTTCAAGTTTTATGAGAACTCCCTTATGCTTGGCACATAGGCTCAATAATTTATTGACTAAATTAAATTTTATAATTTGCAAGCATTAAGTCAAATCAGAAATTACAGATTTAAGAAGTTGAAATTTACTGTTGCATTCATAACTAACTCATCTCAAATTATATCTATTTATGACAAAGCCCACTGGCACAGTGAGGCAACACTGTGGTGTGCTAGGTAGGTAGAGAAGGCAGTATAGGGTCACAGCATTGAAAGCTACCAGCCACTGATAAGTATTAAGAAAAAACTTCTAATAGCTCCAAAGAAACAGGGGCTGTGCAATGCATAGTTCATTTAGCCAATTTTGATTTCCCATCTGATCCATTTAAGCTGTTGTTTGTTGTTAGGGAGCAAATTGACCAGTAAATCACCAACATGTGCCTTGTAGAGTGGAGAGAGTCTTAGCTATGGAGGAAACCACCCCTAAAGAAAAACAAGAAGGCTGGAGCTATCGCTCAGCAGTAGAGTGCTTGCCTGACATACATAAAGCCCTCAGTTCATGCCAGTACTGCCAAAAGGAAAAAAATCAAGGGCCTAGAGACATGTTAAGAATGCTTCCTGTCCTTCCAGAGGACTCGAGTTCCATTCGCCACACCCTCACTGAGCAGCTTCTAACTCCCTGTAACTCCAGCTCCAGGGGATCCTCTTCTCCACAGGCACTGGCAAATAGGCAGGTGCCTGTGTGTGTGTGTGTGTGTGTGCGCACACACACACACACACACACACACACACAAATAAAATAAATGCTTAAGTTAAAAAAATAAACAGGGCTGGGCGAGGTAGTCCATGCCTTTAATCCCAGCACTCTGGGAACAGAAGTAGCTGAATCTCTGTGATATCAAGGCCAGTATGGTCTAAATAGTGAGTTGTAGGCCATTTGGGACTACAGGCAGGTGTTGTCTCAAAAAAGAAGGAGAAGGAAGAAGAGGAGGAGGAAAAGGGGAGGAGGAGGAGGAGGAGGAGGAGGAGGAGGAGGAGGAGGAGGAGGAGGAGGAGGAGGAGGAGGAGGAGGAGGAGGAGGAGGAGGAGGAGGAGGAGGAGGAGGAGGAGGAGGAGGAGGAGGAGGAGGAGGAAGAGGAGGAGGAGGAAGAGGAGGAGGAGGAGGAGGAGGAGGAGGAGGAGGAGGAGGAGGAACATGGGTCTTAATAGGCTGTCAGGAAAATTTGTGAATCAACACAAGCCAGACCATACTTGCCACTTGAAATTATACCATCTAAAATAAAAATGAGAAGCCTGTTGCCTGAGATTAGAATCCATCTGATTGCAGTCTATTGTCTTGCTTTACCCAGATAGATATCTTAAGAGTGTGTTATACTGATACATAGAAAACAAAAGGGAAGGAACCATCCCACATAATGTGGACAGGGTTGAGGACAGCTGACTCTAAGCAGTGCAGGACTTTCGCATAATAGAGCTGAATGGTGCCCACTGCCCCATAGAAAAACTCTGGCCCCTTTGCCTCCCAGTGCCCAACCACATCCTTAGACCTTCACTTTTTACCATTGTCACTGTTACTAGCCCTTTCCTTCTATTCAGGCTAGAAAGCCAATTTTAATCCCTTTGATTTCTTTTTTAATTTTTTTATGAATATTCTACCTGTGTGTACATAAGTACAGCCCTGCCTGCAATGCCCAAAGAGGCCAGAAGAGATCAACAGAGCCTCTGGAACTGGAGTTAATAGATCATTGTTAGTCACCATGTAGGTACTGAAACCAAACCAAGGTGCCCTGGAAGAGCAGCCAGTGCTCTTAACCACTGAGCCATCTCTCCAGCCTTATCAATAAAAAAAAAAGGGGGGGGGGACTGAAAGCTAAGCTTCTCTTCCACTTTCAACATCAATATCCCAGAAAATAAAAAGTAGTGAACACTGCAGCACACTGTAGTTACTCCTGAAACCATCTGCAGGGGTAAGTTATTTTCACTGTCTCGCTTCCAAGACTCTCAATAAATTTCTAGAAACTGCATTCTTTTGCCTGATGGGATCTTTTTTAAGTAAAAAAAAAATTCTTCATGAAATGGACTCTATTATTCCAAGTTTTTAAAGAGCCAAGGAGATGCTCAAGAAATACTGAGATGTAAATTTACTCTTTCAATTATTATAAAGGAAATTAGTAAATACTACTGTCATCTCCTTTGGTGAGAAGACAATGAAAAGAAAGCAAATTGTGTATAACCTCCTGGGAATTCACAAATTAACTGTAAAAATAGTGGTTTAGAATTAATCAGAAGTATCTGACTCCAAAAAAAAAAAATTTCCTTTCCTAGTTTTAGTCAAACTGCCTAAGTAAGAAAAGGAGCTCAGATGGTAACCACTCCATCTCCTATCAATCTGCTTCTCCAAATGGCCTTTGGCAAGATAAGGAAAGAGAAGTTCTGATATAACAACTTTTTGAAAACCATATCTTAAGTCAAGGATGTAACAAAAGTCTGTATGATCTGATGGATCATAAATTATCCTGGCCAAGAAGGGACAGTCCAACTTGAATTCCATTCGCAAATCTTCACATCTGACTTGAGACTGTGTCCAGGTAGAAGGGGTCATCATTATTTTGTCTTCACAGATAGGCTGCCTTGTTCTAGTTCATTAAAAGGGTCCATCTAGGAAGCTCCCACTCTGACCAAAACTCCAATACCTCTGCTCCACTGTGAAGATTCAAGCCTTCCTGTAGCCATAATCTTTGCACGCATATGTCTATAGTTAAAATCGATCATTGTAATAGTTTATTTGCACACCTGTCTTCCCATAAGACTAAATGATTCCCAAAAGCAGACACTCAGTTTTATTCCCCTCTTCACACATTCCCTAGCATAGAACCTGGTATGAAAAAAATTGTGGGGCTGGAGAGATGGCCTAGCGGTTAAGAGCACCGACTGCTCTTGCGGAGGACCCGGGTTCGATCCCCAGCACCCACATGGTGGCTGAGAACGGTCTGTAACTCCAATTCCAGGAGAACTCCAGTTCCAGGGGAATCCGAGACCCTCTTCTGACCTCCGCGGCATTGCACAACACGGGTGCACAAACCTACATGCAGACAATACATTCATACGCATAAATAAATAAATAAATAAATAAATAAATAAATAAATAAATAAAATTTAAAAAAAAGAAAGAAATTGTGGCAAGGCTTGGAAAATAAGTTTAGTGGAAGAATAAAATGCTCTATGTCTGGGGCTGGAGAGATGGCTCAGCGGTTAAGAGCACTGACTGCTCTTGCAAATGACCCGGGTTGGATTCCCAGCACCCACATGGCAGCTAAGAACTGTCTTTAAGCTGGGCGTGGTGCTGCACACCTTTAATCCTAGCACTTGGGAGGCAGAGTCAGGAGGATCTCTGTGAGTTCAAGGCCAACCTGGTCTACAGAGTGAGTTCCAGGCTAGCTGGGGCTATACAGAGACCCTGTCTCAAAAAAAAAAAAGCTCTATGTCTGTCTAAATAAGATGGATGGATGAATGGGTGGATGCATGGATGAGTGGATGGATGGAGAGGGGAGTCAACTTCAGAAAAAAAACACTTCAAGAATGAGAATTCCTTTGGGTTCAGGTCTCAGGGCTCCTCGTCCTGCTTTTTTTTTCCTATCCGCTGAGGGTGTATGGGAAATAAGAGAATAAAATCAAAATAGCCAAACAGGTATTGCCAACTCAGCTCTACACCAACACACTTCCGGTTATTGCCAACACAGCTCTACACTAACAACACACTTCTGTATTTTTCAAGGCTGTGCTAGAGAGTTTCAATTTTACCTCCAGATTGAGTATCAACCAACCTCCACCTCACCTGGGCCAAAGAAACTGACCTATATTGACTGCATCAAAGGAACTAAGGAACACTGAGGCAAACCACTTCAGGGGTCCCTTGCGTTGGCTCTGCTCCTCCCAACCCATCAAAACTTTCCCTGCATGTTCTTTTAAGAGCAGTAACATCACCCTCTGCAAAGCACACTTGTGTGTCACTAACTAAAGCCTCAGGTAAGCCCTCTCACCATTCTTGGAAGGACTTTTAATAGGATGCTCATTTCCTTGGAAACAAGCCTCAGAGTCCTGACTACTTTAATATCCACAGCAGTAAATCTACGCTAAGCACCTCAGACCGAATGAACGTCTTTAAATTTACAAATCTTAATGCTTTGATCATGGTGATTCGTTATCCTTACTAGAGGCAAGCTGGAGGTCTATTTTAAAAAAATTAAAAAGCTTTGTTCTCTAATTCCCTGCTTCCTAGACTTTTTTAAAAGAAAGACGTTTAGAAGATGATACTATTTGTAATGCACAGTGCTGCAAATAGGAGAATTTCTGCTGATGCAAATGGTCGGTCTGAGGACTCCAAGCCTAGTGTCATCTGCAGCCCCAACAGCTGAGGAGACCAGTGTCTTAGGCTATGGGCATGCACCTATGCACACAGCAGAAACACCAGGATTGGGCCTGGAAGCTGTGGGATAGGCTGCCATGTTCTTGACACCAGACACAAGCGATGGCACTTGAACCATTGTGGACACCACGAATGTCACTCTCAGAATGTTGTAGTTGGGTCATTATAAAGAGGGTCTAGTCTGTTGTTTCCCAGTGAGTAGCCTCCCAACCTGATTATTAGGTTCTCCAGAAAATTATCACAACTTTTTATTTAAGGTTCTAAATGTATTCACATTGTTCTAACTTCAACACATCAATTTATACATGAAGACATTTCTCCTCTTCTTCCTGTGTACCCCATGGTCCTTACAACCTTTAGATAATCATTCCTAAAATCTATGTAGCCCACTAGCATTTCCTTTTACAGGTATAATGAAGGGAAATCAATGTTGTACTGTAAATTGAGGATGTATGATTGCATACATTTATGAGGTGCAAAGTTATGATTTAGGAATACAATGTGGAATAGTTAGATCAAGCTATTGAATACATCCATCAACTCAAATACTTACTCAAGTTTGTAATAGTAAAAACATTTTACATTATACTTTTAACAATTTTCTTTTTTTTTTTTTTTTTTTTTTTTTTGAGACAGGGTCTCCCTGTAGCCCCAGCTGTCCTGGAACTCACTCTGTAGACCAGGCTGGCCTTGAACTCACAAAGATCCGCCTGCCTCTCCCTCCCAAGTGCTAGGATTAAAGGTGTGTGCCACCACGCCTGGTTACTTTTAACAATTTTCAAATGTACAGTACTATTATTAACTATATTCAGCATCATATACAATAAGTCTCAAGAAGTTATTCTTCCTATCTGATATGTCATACTCTATTATCTCCTCATATTCTTCTGCCCTATGCAACCCCCTACAACCATATGTAAAGTTGTTTTAGCTTCTACATATAAGCAAGAACATGGGGTATTTTGCCTTCTGTGACTGACTCATTTTACTTAGCATAATGTTCTCCAGATCCATCGTACAATGATTTGAATGAGAATACCCCCACTTAGGCTGAAGTATTTGAATGCTTGGTCAGTTGGTGGTGCTGTTTGGGGAGAATCATAGAACCTCTAGGAGGTGCAGCCTTACTGAAGGAATTGGCTTTCAGGGCTCATAGCCACCCCACTCCCTGTTGCTTGCTCTTGGGAAACTGCAAGGGCGGATGAAGATGTAAGTGTCCACCTTCTGCTCTGGCCACCTCTGTTGCCATGCCATCCTGCCATGATGGACTCTTACCCATCTTGAACCTTAAGCCAAATAACCTCTTCCTTCTCTAAGTTGTCTTGGTCCTGGTATTTTATCACAGCAACAGAAAAGTAACTAATACACATTGTGTTGTTAGAAATGATAGAATTTGGGCTGAAGAGATGGTACAGTGGTTAAAGGCTCAAGATTGCAATCAATAACACAAAAATAACTGAATGTCCCAGAATTTCCTTCCTTATTAAGGCTGAAGAAAACTCTAGATAGATGATAGATAGATGATAGATAGATAGATAGATAGATAGATAGATAGATAGATAGATAGATAGATCACATTTTCTGTATCTTCTCTTCTGTTGCTGGGTACTTAGAGTGGTTCTATAACTTTACTCTTATAATTAATACTGAAGTTAGCATGGAAGCATAAATATCTCATCAATTAACTTGATTTCAGATTGCTGAGGTCAACACCTAGACATAGGATCACTGGATCAAAAATCAATCATTCTTATCACTCCCAATTTCTGAAATAGAAGGATATACATATATATCATGTGTTATTTTCCCCTGGGTTTTTAGACTTAACAAAATACCCATGTAAGCACCTAAGGAGTTTTCCAGTGACAGACATCCCCAGTGGGTAGATTTGTCATGGTTTATTTAAGTCAGTATCTGTTGATGTGTACCTGGCTTATTCTCAATTTTTGCTACTGTAAACAGGAATGCATATGCTACTTTTTGCATATTTTAGAAGAAACACCCAGAAACAGTATTGCAAGGCCAGAGGCTGAATTCATTTGTAAGTTTGATAAATCTTGTTAAATTGTCCTCGGAGAGGTTTATCATCGTGCATCTCTCCTAGCAATGTCTGCAAACTCCAATTTCCCTCACAGCTTTGCCAACCAAGTATGTTGTCCATTGGATTTTTGCCAATCTAATATATTTTAGTGTCATTTTAAATTGCATTTATCTTAGGAGGAAGGTTTATCATCTTTTCATTTATTTAAGGCCATGTGTATTTCCTGGTAATAGATCCTTTCTGCTGGAATTAGCTAGAGTTTCCTATGACTATATATTGTTGCAGTTTAAAAATCATCTCTCAGGGTTAACAATTATCTGCAACTCCACTTCCAGGGGATCCAACACCCTCTTCTGGCCTCTGCAGGTATTGTAACCCAAAGGTGCATGACATGCAGTTAATACACTCATACATATAAATTTTGTTATTTTTGTATTTAAATTAACAAAAACATTTAAAATTTAAAAATAATAATAGGGCTGGGTGTGGTGCCACATGCCTTAAATCCCAGCACTCAAGAGGCAGAGGCAGGCGGATCTCTGTGAGTTCAAGGCCAGCCTGGTATACAGAGTGAGTTCCAGGCCAGCTGGGACTACAGGAAGACCTTGTCTCAAAAGCACCAATAATAATCATAATCTCTCCTGGAAGTCACAGTATTCCTCCATGTGTTTATTTTTTATTTATTAATTCAAAGCCTCACATAAACCCAGCTGGCCTCAGATTGCTCTGTAGCCGAGGAGAAACCTTAAATTTCTGACCTTCCTGACTCCACCTCCCAACTACTGTGATCACAGATGTGCACCAGCACAAGCAGTTTGTGTGGTGCTGGAGACCAAACCCAGAGATCAATCCATGTACTTACTTTAATAGTGGTACTTGAAATACCAGAGCAAAGGAGCTGGGCCTTGCCTCAAGTGCCCATCCTTGTAGAGATACAGGAAAGGATGGCAAAGGTTCCCAGACCTTCCCCCCTCCAGCTTTGGCCTTACAGTCTTGGACTTTATCGTGTTTTGCTGTGGAATGCTTGAGCCAGGAATAAGCCAGCATTCGGAGAGCCACCTTCTGAGACTCCGAGTCTAGTTCGTGTTTCCCTAACTTCAAGATCTCTATATCGTATTCTCACATTTTCTTCCTCTGCTTTCTTCTCTCCATGACTTCATTCTTTCTTCCTCCTTTTATTGTTCCTGAGTAAGTTAATCATTGTAAGTTGAAGGTACAAATAAAATTAATCAAATCATCACATTTTTCCTATGTAGCTTACCTTCTTTTACCCAGTGAATTTTTTTTTTTTTATCTGCATGTAGGTCTGTGCACCTGTGTCGTGCAATGCCACGGAGGTCAGAAGAGGGTGTCGGATTCCCCTGGAACTAGAGTTAAAGATGGTTCTCAGCCGCCATGTGGGTGCTGGGGATCAAACCCAGGTCCTCTGCAAGAGCAGTCAGAGCTCTTAACCACTAGGCCATCTCTCCAGCCCCTACCCAGTGAATTTTTAGAACTTTCAGCAGACCCTTACAATTTATCCTGACATCTGCATATGCATCCTCCCATGTAAGCCCCCAGGTTGAATTTCCAACAGGATCGGTAGAAATCTGGACTGGAGGAAAGCACTAGATGGAATTCTTCTGACCCCAGGAGCTAGTATTCCGACAAGCAAATTGGCAAACCCCAGCTCAAACCCAGTAATGGGCATCACGGAGAGATTTTTGTTTAAGTCTAAAGCAAATCTCTTTATTCTAAGTTCCTCTTGGCGCAGGTTTCAGCAAATCCCATTAGGTTGACTTCGTTACAAGTTTTATACAGGGAAAAGAGCTAGGATTCAGAGGAATGTGCTTCACACAAAGAAGATGAAGGGAGAGAACTGCAAGAGATAAGACTTAGGCAAATTAACAACTTTGGGGGCAAGCACTTAACCATTAAGACCATACATAAATCCTGGTAAAAGCAAGAAAGACAGTTTACCAATAACATGATGTACTCAAGTTCCACTCTAAGGTATACACTAACTAGGAGAAAAGCACTAACCAGGAGAGATAGATCTTAAATCAAATGGAGACTGTCCCAAGATGGTTTTCCCATGGAACCAAGGAATTTAGGGTTTAGCAGCTGAGAGAGATTTATACCAACAGACAGCACTCAGAAGATGGCAGACAAAACTCAACACCAGAAAGCCTAATTACATCCAATACTGGTGATGTCAGGAGGCTCTGGGGCAAGGCTTCTTCCACTTTCTCCATGTGACTCCTTTTTGCCTGAGAAATTTTTATGCAACCCCAATTACATAGGTTATATAACATGTATGCAAATTAAACATTTCCTGATAATAAATCAAGAGAAATTTATTTTAAAATAGTACATTCGTACACATAAATAAATAAAATAAAATAAAATAATTTTAAAATAGTTCTTTAGCATACTATTTTATCATTTATTAAAATTAAAAACAAATTTACATACTAAGCAGATAAATGTGCATATTTATTTTTACACTAATAAATCTTGGCTGATATTTGATACTGCAGGACATGGAACTTCTTCAATGATTCTTGAAGTTGGTCCATATATTTTGATTTTATAATTGTCATTTCTAAAAACACAGCTTCTCACAAATACATAGTATAAAACAGTAGAAGTATATTTAGAAACAGTTTATAAATGTTGGAAATTCTGTCCTAATATAAAAATATGCTTTATTTTTTTATTTATTTATTTATTTATTTATTTATTTATTTATTTATTTATTTTTGAGACAGTGTCTCCCTGTAGCCCCAGCTGGCCTGGAACTCACTCACTCTGTAGACCAGGCTTACCTTGAACTCACAGAGATCCACCTGCCTCTGCCTCCCAAATGCTGGGATTAAAGATGTGAGCCACCACGCCTGGCACTAAAGATCGTTCTTAGCCACCATGTGGGTGCTGGGAATCGAACCCAAGTCCTCTACAAGAACAGTTGGTGGTCTTAAGTGCTGAGCTATCTCTCCAGCCCCCAAATATACTTTTTAAAAATATTGTTTTATTTATTCTTTTACTATTTCATACATGTACACAATATATCTTCACCATGCCCTCTCCCTATTCCCTCTTTCCTTTCCCCCACTCCACTTCCCCCACAAGCACATCTCAGTCTCGCTTCGAGTCTTTTTTTTTTTCTGGTCTTCTCACTGTGTGTCGAATTGCTGCTGCCCACAGATTCACAGGCATGTGGCCATCCACTGGAGCAGGGGCCCTACCAGGGGTCACGCCCCTGAAGAAAATTGACTCTCCCTTTCCCTATCAAAGTGCCAACAGCCCTCCAGCTGGGGTGGGACCTCACAAGCCCCACCCTTACCAATCCAAAACTCACGTAATGATTTTTTTAATGAAATGCAAGCCAATAATTAAAACAGCAACTTGTGAATAGTCTAACAAAATTCAATCTAAAGATATACTAATTGGGTATTTACATACTGGGAATTGATACTAGGAAAAAAGTGTCTTCATTTTCTGTAATTAAAGCATTGCATTTCCATAAGAACAGAAAGCTTTGTAGTTAAAGATGCTACACATTACATACACAGTCTCCAATCTGACAGAGGTGCTTCAGGCAACACGCATTGGTGTTGAATGGTGTGACGGCATGCGCAGTGCAAAATGTTCGTGTTGTCTGTTCTGAATCAAGGCTATAGTAAAGTTTCAGGTTGCAACACAGGCAGGTGCCACCAAAAACCTCTTTGAATCATTACAGCTTTCATTTTGAATTAAGCTTTGGTTATTGCACAACTAAGCTAGTGAACATGTTTGCAACCCCCACATACACAAACCCCGTGATGGGTCACTACTCACACTTTGAAGAATTTATGCTAGAATATCTGCCCGTGTACAGCAAGAACTCATCAGAGGGTAAAGGCGAGCACAGAATATGGGAACTAGATCCAAGAAGAACCATTAGGTTTTGATCTGCAGTTCTACTGCAAGAAAAGGCTGTGTAACTAGAAATGAACTGTCACTGAGGAGCCAACAAAGGTCCACTCTTCAACCGGCAACCAAGTTCCAAGAAGGAAAAAGAGTGCTGTGGAGAGCTCCATGGCAACAAAACTGAGCTCACTTTTGATAAGATTATTTGCTTGGCTTATAAATCATTAAAACTGGGGGGCTGGAGAGATGGCTCAGTGGTTAAGAGCACTAACTGCTCTTGCAGAGGATTCGGGTTTGATTCCCAGCACTCACATGATGGCTAAGAACCATCTTTAGGGCCGGGCATGGTGGCGCACACCTTTAATGCCAGCACTTGGGAGGCAGAGGCAGGTGGATCTCTGTGAGTTCAAGGCCAGCCTGGTCTACATAGAGAGCTCCAGGCCAGCTGGGACTAAAGGAAGACCCTGCCTCAAAAAGACAAAAAAAATCATTAAAACTTCATTTTTAAAAATACTATTATCAAAAAAAATATACTCATATCCAGCTGGAGAGATGGCTCCAAGGTTAAGAGTACTAGCTGCTCTTACAGAGGACCCAGGTTCGATTCCCAGCACCCATATGACAACTGACAACCATTTGTAACTCTAGTTCCAAGGGATCTGAGACCCTCTTCTGACCTCCTAAGGCATTGCACAACACAGGTGCACTTACATGCAGGCTATACACTCATACATAAAAAATAAAGATATAAATTTTTTTTGTACTTTCAAGACAAGGACTCCCTTTAGTCCCAGCTGACCTGGAGTTTGCTCTATAGACCAAGCTGGCCTTGAACTCACAGAGATCTGCCTGCCTCTGCCTCCTGAGTGCTAGGATTAAAGGCATGCGCCACCACACCCAGCACTAAAGACGGTTCTTAGCCACCATGTGGGTCCTGGGAATTGAACCCCAGTCCTTTGCAAGAGCAGTCAGTGCTCTTAACCACGGAGCCATCTCTCCAGCCCCAACAAATATTTTTTAAAAGTAAAAAAAAATATTATAAAGTATTCTGCATCATAAGTACCATTCTTCCCTTAAAAAGCCTAGAGCAAGAGATATTCAGCATGAGGCAAAGGTCAAGTGGTGAAGGATGCACCTTGGGAATGAGGTCATGGCACATACTCCTGGGTTATTTTTAATTTCTTTAAATTTATTTTATGTGGATGAGTATATTGCCTGTATGTGTGTGAGTGCACAATGTCATGCAATGCCCTCAGGGGTCAGAATAGGGTGTTGGATCCCCTGGAACTGGAGTTATGAACTATTGTTAGCCACCATGTGGGTGCTGGGATTCAAAGCCAGGTCTTCTGCAAGAATAGCCAGTGCTCTTAACTGCTGAGCCATCCCTCCACCCCTATTTTTGTTTTTAATTATAGTGTTTCTTTACAGCTTAATGAACCACTCTGGTGAGAGCTATGTCTAAACATTCTGCTTCACCAGAATGCTATTCAGACAAGCGAGAGCCTCACCTGGCAGGCCCTGAAAGAGGCTTCTCATCATAGTATGTGTAGCAGTCGGGAGCCCAAGAGCTGAAGGGGAACTCTTGGGTATGAACTGTCTAAACAGGAGCATAACAAATCTCATCAAGCGCAGAACATCCTGAGGATCCAATGCAGAGCAAGGACAGTCCCAGACCCACAAAGAGATATTTACGAGAAAATTTATTCCCAAGAAGTTGGAAGGACAAATTTAAGGAGACAGAAGAAACGGACAATGCCATTGAGAAATACACAAGCTCTTTTCCCAATGAGTCTGATCTAGTATTTGGCAGTAACACATCTGCCATCCTGATTTCCTGTAGTCTTTAAAAATTACAGTGATAACTTTTCTGGGTGATTCCAGACCTCATGGAATTTGTGTAGGATCATCGTTGAAAGTACTCATCTATTTTACATTTTTCCATTGTTCTCTCAGCTGATTTTCATGCAACATTACAATTCAGATAGTCTTTCCCAAAGTATAGGAAGACATTATCAGAATCTAATTTCTTTTTTTTTTTTTTTTTTTTTTTTTTTTTTTTTTT
>VZQC01004283.1:7464984-7486690 GCA_009823505.1 Rhizomys pruinosus | reverse complement strand
TTTTTTTGGTCTTTTCAAGACAGGGTCTCCCTGTAGCCCCAGCTGTCCTGGAACTCACTCTGTAGACCAGGCTGGCCTTGAACTCACAAAGATCCGCCTGCCTCTGCCTCCCAAGTGCTAGGATTAAAGGTCTTAAACTCTTTTACTTAAAAGAACCCATATCACAGGTAGAATATGAATTTTTTAATTTTTTTTATTTATTATTTATTTTGTATGTGTATGAATGTACTGTCTGCATGTAGGTCTGTGCACCCATGTCGTGCAATGCCGTGGAGGTCAGAAGAGGGTCTCAGATTCCCCTGGAACTGGAGTTCTCCTGGAATTGGAGTTACAGATGGTTCTTAGCCGCCATGTGGGTGCTGGTGATCGAACCCAGGTCCAATATGAATTTTTAGCCAAACAATAATAATTTAGCAATTTGTAATGATTATTCAACTTCATCAGTTTTCTTTATTATTTACTGATGCTTTGTGGGTACAAGTGTTTTACCTGCATGTATGTAAGTGTACCATGTGCATGCAATGCCGAGGAAACCAGAAGAGAACATCAGATCTCCTGGAGCTAAAGTTACAGCTGGTTGTTAGCCACTACATGGGTGCTGGGATCCGAACCCAGGTCCTCTGCAAGAACAGTCAGTGCTCTTAGCCTCTGAGCCATCCCTCCAGCCCCAACTCTATCCATCTTTTCGGTTCTTACTTGTTACCTAGCTCTCATACACATATTTCATGCAGTCTCCTTAAAGCATATGAAACTTTTCCTTTTGACACAAACAGGACCTCGTGCACTGAGGCTGTTGCCAGCAGGCTCTCTCTCACATCTCATCCAGGATAAGCCTCCAGCAGCTGGACCTGTCAGTAACATTACTAAGCTAAGCACACAGAGGTTTATTTATTTATTTTTGTCTATGCCCTCTAATCCAGGCATTTGCAAACTAGCCATAACAGCAAGTGTCTGCAGACATTCCCTAATTCATTTGCCACACTCTCCTCTCAGGGGTTGCTGACATGTAATAGATACTATCGAGATACTTCTATAGAATAGGAATTACAGGACCATCTTTGACAGGACACTAATGGTGTATCTTGAGAATTTATTGAAGCCACCTGGCCTCAGATATTCTACTCTGGACAACCCCCAACTATCATTTTAAACATTTTCAAATATACAGGAAAATTGAAGAAGCATAAAAGTTATCCATATAGCTTTCCTCTTCTCCCTAATTTTAAACATGTAACTCATTAGCTTTCTCTTTCTCTTGCTGTGTGTGATCACTTAATAAACAACAGCAATCATGAGACCTGCATACCTTAGCACTCATTTCTAAATACAATGTGAACTTTCTCCTACATAAACACAACACCCTAAGACCCTTAGACTATTTCACTTTAATATACACCGGCAAACAGGAAGCCATGTTCAAATGTTTCTGATTGACCTACTGAAGCCCATAAAGCCATGCAGTTATGGGGCTAGAGAGATGGCCTAGCGGTTAAGAGTGCCAACTGCTCTTGCGGAGGACCCGGATTCGATCCCCAGCACCCGCATGGAAGCTGAGAACCACCTGTAACTCCAATTCCAGGAGAACTCCAGTTCCAGGTGAATCCGAGACCCTCTTCTGACCTCCGCGGCATTGCACGACATGGGTGCCCAAACCTACATGCAGACAATACACTCATACACATTAAAAAAAAAAGCCATGCAATTATGTTTTTTTGACCTTTTTATTTGCTGTAGCACTAAGCATATTAAAAGAAGTATGCCTTTCACAGCTTATACTTTCCGTTGGCTCTTCTGCTTCCCTTTTTTACATTTAAATTCAAATTTCTGAATTTCAATTAATTTTCATTCCTAGGTGTTCATTGAGTCTAAGAAATAATGGCTGATAATTAACCAGTAATCAATAAATCTGACAAAGACATTGTGGATTTATTCTTCCACTATGGTGAATTCCTAGAAATAACGTATAAATCTTATCAATAAATCTATTAAGATAGATAATATATTTCAAATTTTCAAAAACCAGCTCAAACTCTACAAAATAAATTGTTGTCAAAATTCTGAGACCCAGATGGTGCCATTTAACAGTGTTAATAAAGAGAAAATAGTGTGTCTTATCCCCCCCCCCAAGGAAAGAACACAGCTGGACTCTTAAGTATATATTTCTCCTGAAGCTACCTATTGTTGTGAAATTATTTGTATCATCAAGTTTGCTGTTTTTTATTTCTTGTCTGCATCATTGACACGTTTTTAAATTTTTTGGAAGCCCAATTGAAGAAAGTATGGAATCTGGAAACAGATAAACAATAGTCTGCTCCCCTTGTGCTTTGCTATAGCTGTGAGGCCCCCTGTGCATGTACAGTCAGGGCTCCTCGGGGAATCAAATCAGGAAAAAGGGGTCTATCAGAAGGAGTGGTTCACACAGTTATAGAGACTGACCAGTCCTATAATTGGTAATCAGCTTCCTGAAGGGCTTCTTGGCAGAACCCACTGGACAGGCATGGCCTCTTGCTTCCCAGCTGGAAGCACGAACAAGACCACGAACTGAAAAGACCTAAAAGCCAAAAATGAGCCTATGGCATCTTGTTAGTCCATAAAGAAAAAAAAAGGGTAGGGCAGTTTAATCATCATAAAGAAGCAATGACTGTGGTAAAAGTGTAAATATACAAATATTCATAATTAAATGCAGACTCACTAGCTATTAGTGATGCTGCTAGAATACCAATTTTATTTCTAAGTTTTATTTCTTTTTATTTCTAAGTTTTTATTTATTTTTTGTACATTTCATTTAACAGCTCTTAATCAGATTCAGACCCCATCCATGCCCCTACCCCCACTAGACCTCGTGTGTTCTGCCATGCGTGTTAAGTCCTATCCAGTCAAGCATTTGTACCCATATGTCCTTTGGTGCAAATTCATCCACTGAAGTCTAGTCTGCCTACCCCAAAATTATAAGTAAGCCTTACTCTCCCTCACACAGTAGTCATCTGTCCGACACCCATTTCTCTCCACTCTGGGTTCTCATCTCATTGAGTTGGCCTGGGTCCACACCACCATTGCCACAAGTTCACATGTGCAGCTTCGAGTGGCCTGGAAGCCTCTGTTACCCTATGTTCATGGGCCAACCCTGGCTCTTACAATCTTTCTGCCCCCTCTTCCCTCTTCTGCAATGGTCCCTGGGCCCTGGGTGGGTGAGGTTTAATACAGGGGTCCTATCCAAGGACACACACTCTGCAGTCTCTTATTCTCTAAAACTTGAGCAGTTGTGGCCTTCTGTGTGCATCAGACTCTGTTGTATAAGAAAGCTTCACTGGTGAGAGTTGAGAGGTGCACTAGTTCTCTCTACCCTGCATTCTACTATGTTCCATGAGCCTTAGGTGCAGAGGTTCAACTGTAGCTATGTCACCTAGAACTGGGCATCACTCAGTCATATATTCTCCTTGTCTGACCAGTTGTAGGATTCTGCAGTATGTGCCATCTGTTGCAGAAAAGCTTCTTCGATGAGTACTGTACAGTATACTTGTCCTATGTTGCAATCCAAGGTACCACAAAGACGATGCAACAAGTTTATTCCTCATGGAATTCCTGTGGGCCTCTTCTCTTCCCTCTTGCCCTTCATTGTGGATGTGCTTCCTCTCAAGCAAAACGTGGTTTTTCATGCAATTCCTTTTCCAGTGCCCAGTGAGGCAGGAGTCCTGCTGCTATTTCCTGTGCTTCAGGACAGGCACATGATTCTATGCTCCTGCACGTTCTTAGACACAAGGAGGGCAGCTGTCAACATTGATGTTTAGTGTGCAGTTGCCAAGTTTGTAGGTGAATTGCAAGTTGTCATCTCACAGGAGTTCAGGAAAGTGACAGAGACAATGACCAATCAGTACACATTCATCTGCAGGTAGAGGAACTACAACACAGTAGGAGACTCTGGGAACCATTGAAGATCAGATTTCTCTTTCTAAAAGGCAGAACAAACTTGTTTAGGACATAATGGAAAAATGGCCATTCTTCTTTCTTGATACTATTTTTAATATAGTCAAAAGCTATTGAAATTTTTAAATTTCAGTATGTTATTACATATTAGAATTAATTACAGGTAAGAAGTTGTGATGTATAACAACAGTGATTTTTAAAAATCACTATTAGAAATGAGTGATATAGGGGGCTGGAGAGATGGCCTACCAGTTAAGAGTGCCGACTGCTCTTGCATAGGACCCAGGTTTGATCCCCAGCACCCACATGGCAGCTGAGAACTGTCTTTAACTCCAGTTCCAGGGGAATCCAACACCTTCTTCTGACCTCTGTGGCATTGCAAGACATGGGTGCACAAACCTACATGCAGACAGTATATTCATACACATAAAAAAATAAATAAAATAAAAAAATTTTTAAAGAGAAATGTGTAATATATCCCAAATGCCCCTGCATACTCCTCATTATTCAAATAAAATAATTTATGCTTCCATTTTAATAAATTGTAAGAAATCCAACAACATCTTGATATTTTCAAAGACGAGGTAGTGAGAGAATAACAGTTTCCTCTGATCTCTTACTTCCTTCATAACCAGCCCAAATCCCTGTCATATCAGATCAAACCAAGGCAGGAGCTAGGTTACTATGGGCAGTAAAGGAAAAGAGCCTGTGGTGAAAACTAAAAGTTCTTTGTGGGGCCAGACAAATCCATTATGGCTGAGTATAAGAGAGCTGGCTTCTTTCCCTGATAATCTAGAAGGTGGACAGGAGATGAGAGCCACTCACTCTCACCATATTAGAAATCAGGCATCTGGAGCCCAACCTCCAGGGGAATGTAGCTTGAAGAGTAGCATTCCCGAGTCTTATGCCTCCTGAGGCATGTCTGCCTTGTCCCCTGGAGGCAAATGGCACAATCCATAAGCTAATCTGGGGGGGGGCTCCAACGGCTAAGTTTTATGGTTTCTCCTCTGTCCTGCTCACCTCCTGGTCAAAGAGCCCAACAAAAGTATATAAATGCTTAAACCCCTACAATAAATGAGTTTTGCTCACTGACCTAACTCCCAGGTCTTTCTTCAGATCTGTTCGGGTTTACCACTTTCTCAGGTACCACTCTGCTTCCTCCCACATCCCTCCTTGTGGCCCCCAGCAGTCCACCCATGGCTGGGCACAACTAGGTATGGCATACCTAAGGCCATGAGGCTGGTGACCTGGGAGGCAGGAACCTCACGACATGAAGGAAGCCAACAGTTGTTCAGAAATATCACAGTGAAAACAGAAGCCTGGGGACTCGATGGATGGCTCAACAATTAAGAGCACTGACTACTCTTGCCAAGCACCTGGATTTGGTTCCCAGCACCCACAGAGTGGCCAACAACCATCCATAACTTCCATACCAGAGGATCAGACCCCTTCCTCCACCCTCTGTGGGTACTGCAGGCATGGTTGCAAACATGGTTACATTCATACATACATACATACATGCATGCATGCATACATACATACAGGCAAAACATTCATACACATAAAATAGAAGTAAATCAATTTTTTAATTTAAAAACCAAAAACAGAGGCTGGGGTTAAAAGAGAAACTAAAAGAGAAAGCAGCGAGGCTGAGAACCCTGATGAAGGTAGACAAGCAAGCTTGCAGCTGGGTATGAGACGCCACACTGACCAGAGGCACAGGAGCTCTGGGAGGCAAGGCCAGGGTTTGCAGGCTGGCTGGCTCCCATGAGAACAGCCTTGGAGAACATCTGCAAGGCATTATTTCCCTTTCGTGTATTCTTGCTTCTAATGCAACTAATTATAACAGATTGAATTGTAAGGATGACTTCTAAAAAGCCTCCACCTATTTCAGGAAAGAGACCCCCAGACTGCCCTGTGAAAAGGGAGTTAAATATGGGGTAACCAAGAACAACTGCATCTGTATCTTGGTAGCTGTGATAGGAGTTAGCTCCATGGTCCAGCTACACCTTAGTCACATAAATATGAAAACAAAGAGAGCATAGTATAACTAACAACAGCCAGCAAAACAGTGGCAAGGTTGACAATTAGAGGATTAATAGCCGGTAGATGAGCCAAGGTCAACGGCTAACAAAGCAAGTCAGAGATGGACAAAAGGTGCTTCAAGGCATGATGACAACCCTAATTGGGGAGGGCATCACACACACAGATTGTGACCATCTCCCTGGGTGGACAGAATTACATCTGCAGAGTGTGGAGGCCTCTAATTGACCAGCTAATGAAATTGCCTCTGTTTCTGTCCAGTTTCTGCATTAATCCTATAAAAATCCCTAGACAATGAAGTTGAATGGCTTTTTCCTCTCTGGGAACCCCCTCCTCATGGGAGTTTGCTTATTTTCCTTAATCTCTCACTTTTCCATGAGTTCTCTTAGTAAATCTTGTTCTTTGCTTACTCCTTTGTATTTTATGTCTCTCATCTTCATCAGCATGAGAACATGAACTTGAGAACCACTGTCTCAGGTTGACCTTGCTGACCACCACATTTCCAAAACCTTAAGTCTTTGGATCAAACACAAACAGCTCAGAAAGGTTCTAATGATCTCAAGAACAAAACCAAACCCTGGCACTTGCTGTGCCGTCCCCACCAAGCATGGACTCGGTGACTTCTGTCATTCTCAACCTTGCTGAAAAGATAGTTCTCACAAGACAGATGGAAGGTAATTTAACATCTTCCATCTGATCTCTTTGCTCCATGACAAGAGCTTTCATTCTCTCATCTAGTAGAGCAATCTCTACCTCTGAGACAGGCCCTAGGCACCCTATGTGAAGTGGCCACAGCAAGCATTTTGTTCATGACTGAGTCTAGCGTCACACAGAGATCGGGAAACATGGTCCCCTTTGCCTCGACTACCCAACCTATGCATATCCATTCATCCATCCTCTGTCTTCTCAGCTTTGCAACCCAACTTCAGTAGTGATGTGTCTGGCCTGTTGTCCCTGCTAGCTAACCCAGGGTGGCCCTGTTTCCCCTCCTTACCCTAGCCTCAGGATAAGACACAGCAGCACTTCCTCTTGGCCATTTGCTCCATAGACCACTTCCTCTACCCTCCCTTCACTGTTTATAGTTTTCTATTAAAAAAAAAAACTATTACTTGGTGGTGCATGCCTTTAATGCTAGCACCTGTGAGGCAGAGGCACGCAGATCTTTGTGAGTTCAAGGCCAGCCTGGTCTACAGAGAGAGCTCCAGGATAGCTGGTACTAAAAAGGAGATCCTGCCTCAAAAATACCAAAGAAAGGAAAAAACTAAAAAAGAAAAAAAAAAAACCTATTACTCTATTGTATTACCCACTGTTATACTGACTACTGGAGCTTTCATTGTGACCAATGTAAATCATCTGATTGTGTAGGACAGGAAAGCCTGAGCAGTCACAATGGCAGCTGTGAGTCAGAACATTCCAGCTCCCAGAAGTAGGGCATGAGGAATATCAACCCACTCAGGAAGTAAACAAAGGATATAGAGATAGGGTCAATCCCTTACCTCAGAGTCTCACACATACACACATACACCTAGACACACACATAGATATACACACAAAGACACGCATATACACACAAAGACATATATATGCACAAATACACACATACACATATATATAGACACATTTAGAGATACAAACCACACATACATATACACACAGACACACGTACACACATACACACAGAAACTGAAATATACATATATACACATGAATACACAGTACCAATTCCTTACCTCAGAGATCACACACACATATACACATACATAGACATATATACACACATATACATAGACATGTAAACAGATATACTTTTTGTTTATGTTGCTCCTGCCCATGGGACCTTAAGGAAGTAAATAAAACCTGCCACTAAAACAATAAGGAGACAGACAGTCCACCTTACAGCACACACAAGCGGCCGCTCCACTAGGAGCACTGCTTTTGGTGAGTCATTGAATGTCCTGTGTCACTGGGTGCAGGCATCTTGGCCTGATGCCAGGATGGTCATGATGGCGAGAGGATGGGCAGGACAGTCACTACAGACAACTGACCAGGAAACAGAGGTCGTGTATCAGCAGCACAATCACTACAGACCACTGACCGGGAAACAGAGGTCGTGTATGAGCAGCACAGTCACTACAGACCACTGACCAGCAAACAGAGGTCATGTATGAGCAGCACAGTCACTACAGACCACTGACCAGGACACAGAGGTCGTGTATGAGCAGCACAGTCACTACAGACCACTGACCAGGACACAGAGGTCATGTATGAGCATCACAGTCACTACAGACCACTGACCAGGACACAGAGGTCATGTATGAGCATCACAGTCACTACAGACCACTGACCAGGACACAGAGGTCATGTATGAGAAGCACAGTCACTACAGACCACTGACCAGGACACAGAGGTCGTGTATGAGAAGCACAGTCACTACAGACCACTGACCAGGACACAGAGGGTCATGTTATGAGCACACAGGCACGACAAGACCACTGACCAGGACACAGAGGTGGTGTATGAGCAGCACAGTCACTACATACCACTGACCAGGACACAGAGGTCGTGTATGAGGAGCAGCACAGTAACTACAGACCACTGACCAGGACACAGAGGTCGTGTATGAGCAGCACAGTCACTACAGACCACTGACCAGGACACAGAGGTCGTGTATGAGCATCACAGTCACTACAGACCACTGACCAGGACACAGAGGTCATGTATGAGCATCACAGTCACTACAGACCACTGACCAGGACACAGAGGTCGTGTATGAGCAGCACAGTCACTACAGACCACTGACCAGGACACAGAGGTCATGTATGAGCAGCACAGTCACTACAGACCACTGACCAGGACACAGAGGTCGTGTATGAGAAGCACAGTCACTACAGACCACTGACCAGGACACAGAGGTCGTGTATGAGCAGCACAGTCACTACAGACCACTGACCAGGACACAGAGGTCGTGTATGAGCAGCACAGTCACTACAGACCACTGACCAGGACACAGAGGTCGTGTATGAGCATCACAGTCACTACAGACCACTGACCGGGAAACAGAGGTCGTGTATGAGCATCACAGTCACTACAGACCACTGACCGGGAAACAGAGGTCGTGTATGAGCATCACAGTCACTACAGACCACTGACCGGGAAACAGAGGTCGTGTATGAGCATCACAGTCACTACAGACCACTGACCGGGAAACAGAGGTCGTGTATGAGCAGCACGGTCACTAGCGACCACTGAACCAGGACACAGAGGTCGTGTATGAGCAGCACAGTCACTACAGACCACTGACCAGGACACAGAGGTCATGTATGAGCAGCACAGTCACTACAGACCACTGACCAGGACACAGAGGTCGTGTATGAGCAGCACAGTCACTACACACCACTGACCAGGACACAGAGGTCGTGTATGAGCAGCACAGTCACTACAGACCACTGACCAGGACACAGAGGTCGTGTATGAGCAGCACAGTCACTGAAGACCACTGACCAGGACACAGAGGTCGTGTATGAGCAGCACAGTCACTACAGACCACTGACCAGGACACAGAGGTCGTGTATGAGCAGCACAGTCACTACAGACCACTGACCAGGACACAGAGGTCGTGTATGAGAAGCACAGTCACTACAGACCACTGACCAGGACACAGAGGTCGTGTATGAGCAGCACAGTCACTGAAGACCACTGACCAGGACACAGAGGTCGTGTATGAGCAGCACAGTCACTACAGACCACTGACCAGGACACAGAGGTCGTGTATGAGCAGCACAATCACTACAGACCACTGACCAGGACACAGAGGTCATGTATGAGCAGCACAGTCACTACAGACCACTGACCAGGACACAGAGGTCGTGTATGAGAAGCACAGTCACTACAGACCACTGACCAGGACACAGAGGTCGTGTATGAGAAGCACAGTCACTACAGACCACTGACCAGGACACAGAGGTCGGGTATGAGCAGCACAGTCCCCAAGACCAGACCACTGACCAGGACACAGAGGTCATGTATGAGCAGCACAGTCACTACAGAACCACTGACCAGGACAAAGAGGTCGTGTGGATGAGCAGCACAGTCACTACACACCACTGACCAGGACACAGAGGTCATGTACGAGCAGCACAGTCACTACAGACCACTGACCAGGACACAGGTACGGTAATGAGCAGCACAGTACTACAGACACTGACCGGACACAGAGGTCCCATGTATGAGCAGCACAGCCACTACAGACCACTGACCAGCACACAGAGGTCATGTATGAGCAGCACAAACAATCACTACAGACCACGTACAGGACACAGAGGTGGTGTATGAGCAGCACAGTCACTACAGACCACTGACCAGGACACAGAGGTCGTGTATGAGCATCACAGTCACTACAGACCACTGACCAGGACACAGAGGTCGTGTATGAGCAGCACAGTCACTACAGACCACTGACCAGGAAACAGAGGTCGTGTATGAGCATCACAGTCACTACAGACCACTGACCAGGACACAGAGGTCGTGTATGAGCAGCACAGTCACTACAGCCACTGACCAGGAAACAGAGGTCGTGTATGAGCATCACAGTCACTACAGACCACTGACCAGGACACAGAGGTCGATGTATGAGCATCACAGTCACTGACAGACCACTGACCAGGACACAGAGGTCGTGTATGAGAAGCACAGTCACTACAGACCACTGACCGCGAAACAGAGGTCATGTATGAGCATCACAGTCACTACAGACCACTGACAGGACAACAGAGGTCGCTTATGACAGTCACAGTCACTACAGACCACTGACCAGGACACAGAGGTCGTGTATGAGCATCACAGTCACTACAGACCACTGACCGGGAAACAGAGGTCGTGTATGAGCATCACAGTCACTACAGACCACTGACCAGGACACAGAGGTCGTGTATGAGCACACAATCACTACAGACCACTGACCAGCAACACAGAGGTCGTGTATGAGAGACAGTCCCTACAGACCACTCAGGACCAGAGCATGGCACAGTCACGACATGAGACACAGAGGTCGTGTATGAGCAGCACAGTCACTACAGACCATACCAGGCCCCAGAGGTCGTGTTGAGCAGCACACGTCACTACGACCACTGACCAGACACATGAGGTCTATGTATGAGCAGCACAGTCACTGACAGACCACTGACCAGGACACAGAGGTCGTGTATGAGCAGCACAATCACTACAGACCACTGACCAGGAACAGAGGTCGTGTATGAGCAGCACAGTCACTAACAGACCACTGACCAGGAACAGAGGTCATGTATGAGAACACAGTCACTACAGACCACGACCAGGACACAGAGGTCGTGTATGAGCATCACAGTCACTACAGACCACTGACCAGGACACAGAGGTCGTGTATGAGCACACAGTCACTACAGACCACTACCAGACACAGGGGTATAGACACGTACAGCAGACAGGAACATCATGTATGAGCAGCACAGTCACTACCACCCCTGACCAGGACACAGAGGTCATGTATGAGCACACAGTCACTACAGACCACTCACCAGGACACAGAGGTCAGTGTCATGAAAGCCACCGTCACTACAGACCAACTGACCAGGACAACAGAGGTGCGTGTATGAGCAGCACAGATCACTACACACCACTGACCAGGACACAGAGTTCGTGTATGAGCAGCACAGTCACTAAAGACCACTGACCAGGACACAGAGGTCGGTAGAAGCACAGTCACTGATGTACCCGATCAACGTGTGAGCATCACTACACAGACACTGACCAGGACACAGTAGGTTGGTAGCGACGAAGCCACAGTCCACTAACCAGACCACTGACCAGGGAACCCAGAGGGTCCGTGTACTGAGCAGCACAGTCACTTACAGAACCACTTCTGACCAGGGACACAGAGGTTCGTTGTATGAGCAGCTCAGTCACCTAAGACCACTGACCAGGACACAGAGGTCGTGTATGGAGCACCGCCAGTCACTGACAGAACCACTGACCAGGACTACAGAGGTCGTGTATGAGCAGCACAGGCACTACAGACCACTGACCAGCAAACAGAGGTCCTGTTATGATCGCAGCTAAGTCACTACAGACCCCTGACCCAGGACACAGAGGTCGTGTATGAGCAGCACAGTCACTCGAAGGACCACTGGACCAGGACACCCAAGAGTCCGTGTATGGCACACAGTCACTACAGACCACTGACCGGACACAGAGGCGTGTCATGAGCAGCCAGTACACTGACAGACCACTGACCAGGACACAGAGGTGCGTGTATGAGCAGCACAGTCACTAAGACCACTGACCAGGAAACAGAGGTCATGTCTCAGCCTCAGGCCTAAGCTGTACAGGCCTGAATCTAACTATCTTATAAACACACACTCACACACCATTATGCGATAAACAAGTTGTCCATGAGTCCCTTTACTGGTGAATTACATTTATTGGTAAAGTCTAATCAGAGAGTTAAAGAAATGAATGTGTCCCCTTCCCCAAATTTATATGTTGGAAACAGCCTTGGTACAACAGTTTTGGGGGCGGGGGAGTGAGGGTGAGATGCTTAATAAGTGATTAAGTCAGAAGGCACTGCCCTCAGGACTGGATTAATGTCATTATTGTGGAAGTGCATTCATTATCACAAGAGTGGATTTGTAATAAAAGCAAGTTCAGACCCTGTTGATCTTGATGTCCCAAGCTCTCTTGTCCTTCTGTTACAGGATGATACCCTTTGCCAGATGTGGGCCCCAAGATCATAGGCTGCCACATTTTCAGAATGGGCAGAAATACATTTCCATTTCTATAAATTACTCAGTCTAATATTCTGATACAGCAACACAAAAATCTCCTTTTGCTACAATGTGAGGAGGGCAGAATAGAAAAATAAAAGGCAAGATATCACGTGTGTCAGACCCCGTCTCTCTCTCCATTACCCCCAAAACAAAAAATAAGGATCTTTTGAAATCTTTTAATCATTCTTTTTTAATTTTTTTTTATTATGTATTTTATGTGAATGAATGTAATGTTTGCATGTAGGTTGGTGCACCGTTCGTTGCAATGCGCAGAGATCGAATAGGGTGTCGCTCCCCTTGGAACCTGAGCTAAAGACAGTCCCTTAGACTGCCAGGTGGGTGCTGGGAATTGAACCTAGGCCCCTTTGCAAGAGCGTCACTGCTCTTAACCACTAAGCATCTCTCCACGCCCTGAAATTTTTCTTTTAAATTTTTACTCTGAATATAGCTTCTGATTCTCTTTTTCTTTACTGCTGCCATAGAATGTCCATTTGTAAGATGGTACACATATTTCTCTATCACTCTCCACTTCGCAGTGGGGGCATTTAGGTTGGTTCCCATCTTTGCTATGTGAAAAGAGCGGAAATAACTGGCGGCCTGTATCTCTGTGGTGGCGTAAGTCTTTTGAGGTACATGCCCAGGAGTGGTATGGCTGGTCGGGTGGCAATTCATTCCAAGTCCTTCCAAGGGTTCTCCACCTGCTTTCCATAGTGGCTAGTAAAGTTTACATTCCACAGCAGTGATGGTGTCCCCTTCCCCCACAACCTCTCCCACCGTGGTATCATTGATCTTTCTTGATCTAGCCAGTCTTACTGGAGTTAAGATGAATATCTTAAAGTGGTTTTATTTGCATATTCCTTCAAGTGATAGTGATGTTGAGCAGTTTTTTTTGAGGTGTTTCTCAGATCATTCGCTAATTCCTCGCTTGTGAAGTCTCTGTTCACACAGGGAAATGGCTGGAGGCTAGAGGACATCATGCTGGAGTGAGTAACACAGTCCCAGAAAACAAACGACGAAATGGTATCCCCTCATCTGTGGATGCTACTTCCAATTACCCAGTTTAGGATTGAAAGGTTATTTCCGGACAAACTGTCAGCCCCATGAAAAGAAACAGCCAGGATTGACCAAGTCCAGACACAGATACCAGAGAGTGGGTGGGACTGTTTTGCTTCTCATCCACCTGTGCCCCTTTCTAATAAGTGACTAGGGAAACAACATCTGTGGAAGAGGGGATGTGGTAGAAAGTAAGGGCTGAGATTGGGGTGAATGGTGAAACTACAGCAATGTAGTCTGGACACTCATTTGATCAACTTGATTGAACAAACAACCTGTCACCCCCCACTGGATGGTGGGGCTGTAGGTGTTTGGGCACAACAGCCTGCAGATAGGTTTTGCATGAAGGATGCTTGTACTCATGGATTATCACTTATAGCTAAAAATGAAAAAAAAAACTGAGAGAAAGATGCAGGACAGTTATGGCAGAATGCATGATCTGGGATGGGGTGGGGGTGTGGGGGAAGGGAAAGGGAAATATGCCTGAACTGAATTGGAAAATGATGTATGAAATGCACAAAGCATCAATAAAAAAAATGTTAAAAAAAAAAAAGAAAGCAAAACTCAGACCCATTTCTCTGCTCACATTAAATACTGTTTTTGATCCCCTCCCCCAATGCTGCTTTCCCCTCCTTAACTAGCTATGAACCAACATTTCTGTCAAATGGACATTTCTAACCATGAGCCAAAGAGACCTCAGATGAGTGGTTGCATATGTCTTGGCCAAACTCAGAACATATGATTTCTTCTTTCATTTCTAATAAATGAAAGTGCTGCTATGATTAATATTTAAAATTATATAAATATTACATTAACAACAACTGTCATCATATATGCCTCAACTTACAGATAAAAATATTCATATAAGATGTACCATGGAGCTTGGCACAGTGGAGCATACCTTTAATCCCAACACTTGGGACCCAGAGGCAGTCAGATCTCTATGAGGTGGACATGAAGGCTAGCCTGGTCTACATATGAGTTCCAGACCAGCCGGGGCTACAGGGAGACCCTATCACAAAAAGAAAAAACAAAAATATGTAACATGGTATATTCTTGAAAGATGAGGGGTTTAATGCTGGATGAAATTGGAAATGTTCTAAAATATATTACATGTAATTAAATGCCCAGTTACACCCAGAGATCTTTATGCAGTAAGTTTTCTGTGTCTTTGTTTGCTTTGGGACTTGAGTGTTTTGTTTTGTTTTGCTTTTTGAAACAATGTGTCAGTTACTACATAGCGCTGGCTGGCCTGGATCTCACTATGAAGAACAGTCTGGCTTCAAACTTGAGTGATTAGTCCTTCTATATCTGTCCCCCTGAATGGTGGGATTACAAAGATGCCACCATCTACGCAAAGGAGTGCTATGCAGCGGGAAAGAAAAATGACATCATGAACTTTGCAGGTAAACGGCTGGAACTCGAAGCCATTATGCTAAGTGAAGTAACACAGTCCCAAAGAAACAAACGGGGAATGGTTTCCCTCATTTGTGGATGCTAGCACCAAATCTCCCAATTGAAAGGCAAGCCGAGCAACTTTATTGTTATATCTCTTTCTATTGGACAGCAACTGTGATATTATAAGGTGAATCTCTTAATGAGCCCTAGAATTAACTTACCACATACTTTCAGACATGGTAATTAATGTATATGGGTGAAAAGTATCTATCCATATTTTAGAGTAATATAAAATTAAAGGGAAAAATGTGAACTCCTAAACATATATTGGAGCTAACATGCAGTTTATTCCTGGAGGACATAACTCTGGTACATGTATGATGTTTATATAGGCATATTTTGGAGCAATACAATGGGGAGGGAACCACAACAACATAGGGACTGGGTCAAAGAATGGACTGACATAGTTAAATTCTGCCCAAAACAATGGACCTTTACAGAGAAAAACTTTAAAAAGACTGAAGAAAGATGAAGGACATGTATGGCAGAATGCATGAACTGGGGTAGGGTTGGGGGAAGGGGGAATGTGTCTGAATGGAACTGAGAAATGATGTCTGAAATACACAAAACATCAATAAAAGTATTATATATAAAAAATGTGTGCCACCATACCTAACCATCTTGGTTTTCAAGGCAACCCAACTACAGAAAATACTAATAAAGAAGTAATAGAAAATACTAATAAGGAAGTAATAAGGAAACTAGAGATGGAGGAAATGGCCCAATGGATAGAGCCTACTCTGGAAGCATGAGGACCTCAGTTTGAAGGCCTAGAACCTGTGCATGTTCAAGTAGCCAGCAGAGCCAGAGTGGTGAACTCCCAGTTCAGTGAGACCCGCTCCCAAAGCAGTAAGATGGCACACCACAGCGGAAGACACACAACATCAACTCTGAACTCCGCACGAAAGCAACACACACACACACACACACACACACTCACACACATGTACACCACACACATATACTATGCATTCATACACATGCACCCACATACACACAACACACACATACACATACACATATTCACACACAGTCATATATTCACACACGTACACATTCATGAACATTCACACAGAGGAAACAATAGCCTTCTGAGGTAAGTTCCACTAATGTTCACAGCTTGGTGTGTATTTCTTTATATGCTGCTGTATTAGTGTGTATACATACATTTTATAAAGTTTCTTCCTTACAGTACTTTCTGCTATTGCCATGTATATAAGAATGTAAGACAAATTAGTGGCCTCACTTTAAAAGTCGATCGAACTATTTAGAAAGCTACCAGTGCCGGTGACAAAGAATGGGGAAAACTGTCATAAAGGTGTCGGGAATGCTAGTTAGTTCAAGTTTATGCATCAGAAGACGTGGAGCTGCAGAGTGCTTGGCTGCAACAGGCTGTCTGTAAAATTAATCTCCAGGTCAGCATTAGAAACAGAAGCACCGTTAGCTTCCCTGCACAGCCAGGCTCTTCCACTACTGCAGCATAAATCCGTCTATGCTCTGTTAGGAATAACACTCTAGCCCTAGAAGGATTTGGTATTAAATGTTTGTTGAAGTTTGCAAAAACACACAAATAGCAACTTCATCTTCCAGAGCTTTCTCTGAGCTTTGTCAAGCAACATGCTCAGGCTCTTTCTAAAAGGAAATTCTCCAGCAGCAAATGTAATAGCTTTAAATTAATCAGCCTCACGGAAACATCTGCCTGCACTGCAGAGCACTCCTGTCCACATCACAGATCTCGTGGCTGTCATGACAACTTGATGGGCTGATTCTGACCAGCTCTGTTGACTTCACCCCTTTGATGCTGTTGTTTTGCCATGGGGATGTTTTGATGTGGTTCAAATTCTCCTCTAACATTTATTTGATGTTTTCTGGTGACATTTGGCTTAACCCTTATAAGGACTCCATTTTCTCACCTTGAAAAATGCAAATAATAACATGAACCTCAGATGTTTGTGGTAAGGATTAAATAACTACTTTCAGTTTTTCTTGTAATGTCTATGACATTTCAGTTGCTCCATAAATCACAGAAAAGGCAAACTTGGCAATGGTGGCATTGATGGTGATGGCAGTGGAATAAGATGCAGCAAAGGCCTGTGCCCAGTGGACTCAGAATGTGCCTCCCCTTTACTGAAGATTTAGTGCAGCTATTTCTTTCTGTGTTTGTGTGTGTGAGTGTGTGTGTGTGTGCATGTGTGTGCTTTTATTGATGTTTTGTGTATTTCAGACATCATTTCTCAGTTCAGTTTAGGCATATTCCCTTTTCCCTTCACCCCATCCCACCGCAGATCATGCATTCTGCCATAACTGTCCTGCATCTTTCTCTCAGTCTTTTTTTATGATTAGGAATTCACATTTTCCTCCATTAATTTTATATTACTCTAAAATATGGATACATACTCTCCACCCATATACAGTAATTACAGAGTCTGAAAATAAGTGGTGGGTGGATTCTAGAGCCCCTTGAGAGATTTACATTATAACAACATAGTTGCTTTCAGATAAACAGAAATATAACAATAACGTTGTTCAGCTTGCCTTTCATCTGGGGGGTTTGGTGTTAGCATCCACAAGTGAGGGAAACCATTTGCCTTTTGTCTTTCTGGGACTGTGTTACTTCACTTAGCATAATGGCTTGGAGCTCCATCCATTTACCTGCAAAGTTCATGATGTCATCTTTCTTTACTGCTGAATAGTACTCCATTGTGTAGATGTACCACATTTTTGTCATCCGTTCATCTGTTGAGGGGCACTTGGGCTGGTTCCTGCTCTACGCTATTGTAAAGAGAGCTGCAATAAACATGGATGTGCATGTATCTTTCTGGTAGGATGAGTCTTTTGGGTATATACCCAGGAGTTGTATGACTGAGTAAGGTGGTAGGCTCATTTTGAGTCTTTTTTTTTCCAATTTTTTATTTTTATTTTTTAACAATAAGTAATAAGTTATGAGTACAAGCATCCTTCATGTAAAACCAATTTGCAAGCAGCTATGCCCAAACCCACACAGCCCATGTCTCCTGCCATCCAGCTGGTGGGACTTGTATGTACAATCATGTTGATCAAATGAGTGTCCAGACTATATTGCTGTAGTTTCACCATTTACCCCAATCACAGCCCTTACATTCTACCACGCTCCCTCTTCCAACAGATTGTTCCCTAGGCTTAGAAAAGGGGCACAGGTGGATGAGAAGCAGAACATTCTACTTTCTCTGGAGATGTCATTTTGGACTCTGATCAGTTCTGGCTATTTCCTTTCATGGGTTGACAGTTTGTCCAGGAATAACCTTTCAATCCTACTAATGAAGCACAAGCAATTAGATATATAGGTATTTAAAAAGTACTAATTATTATGGTAGGTTACTTTGGTAACCAATTAGATTTGGGATATACAGATATATGGCTGCCACTGCTGCACAGTATTTCCAGGCAGGCAAGGTGTAGCTGATGCTGACGGAGGAGTCTTGCTTGACTCAAGGAGACCAATTTTTGCTTTATTGGTTTAGTGGCCTTTGGTAACACTCTCTGGGATTCTAGAGACCAACTGTACACTTGCAAGTGCAGTCTCAATATATCTTTCCCATGCTTGCATCAGGTCTTCGACAGCAGGGCCTTACTGCCTCTCTTCTTGCAGGTATCCCAGTTTACAGGCAAGAAGCCTTTACCTTTGGGGGGGGGGCTTGGATCCCCTGGCCAACATCTCCTTGGCAGAATAATCCATTGCTGATATCAGAGCTATCCTGTATTATTATATTTTGCTTAAATGCACAGCTTGAAAAGACTATAGTATTATATTTGGCTCTGAATAGAGAATAATCCTTTTCACATTTCCTATGTCTATTAGTCAAATAAAGAAAGCAGTTATGGGCTGGAGAGATGGCCTAGCAGTTAAGAGCACTGACCACTCTTGCAGAGGACCCGAGTTCGATCCCCAGCACCCACATGGCACCCGAGAACCATCTGAAACTCCAATTCCAGGAGAACTCCAGTTCCAGGGGAGTCTGACACCCTCTTCTGACCTCCGCAGCATTGCACAACACAGGTGCACAAACTTAGATGCAGACAGTACATTCATACACATACAGAAATAAATAAAATTAATTAAAATTTTTTTAAAAAGAAAGCAGTTATACCAGTTTTGTAGGAGATTACCTCTATAACAGTCAGCTCTAAGTTACAATTAGAGAATGACTTCATTACTATCATGTACTTCTTTGTTCTATGAAAAGGAGGTAAGAAGTTCTCTCATATTAAAACTTTGCAGCACCTAGAAGGTAAGGTTCATTAGGACTCATTATAAACAGTTGTTTCAAATAGGATCCACAGAGATGTTTGATGTCTGTAGCAGTCTGAGGCTTTTCTTCCTTTTAATGCTTAGATGGGCCAACTTCTCTGCTGGTATTTCTTGGTACATCTTGCACAATGCAAAGCTGTATCTTTTCTTTCTCAGCCATTAAGTTGGTGATGTTTTGACCTGTGGGAACATACAAATCTTTTCCCATAGTTAGTTTGAAGATTTAAATTGAAAATTTGACAAAAAGGTTTAATATATAACTGTATCCTCCCCCCTTTTATTTTAGGTTTTTATTTTTGGACCCATGAGTCTCAAAATGGCAGTAGTAGTACACATACTTATAGGTAGGAATCAAGGTGTAAATTTCATTAAATTTACCCAAGTTGTTTTGGGTGACTGTATGTTGTTAATTTGGGAAGCAAGCTAATTCCTTAAGTTAAATTATCTTACAGGAAAAAGAGAATGTTACAAGATGATACTGTATAACACAGAAATTATAGAGAACATTTGTATATGTTAATCCCAAGGTTATTGTTATACAGATTTTAAGTAGAACAAATGGGGACAACAATTTATATTTCCACTAAACTTTGATGTATTACTGTTTTTATTAAAACCTTTAAACCAATTGTATTAGTCACTTTTCTGTTGCTGTGATAAAGCACCATGACCAAGGAACTTATAAAAGGAAGAGTTTATTTGAGCTTATGATTGGCAGTTTCAGGGAATTAGTCCATTGTGGCGGGAGGCGCGGCAGATGGATCTGGAGCAGCAAACCGAGGGTCACATCTCACAAAGAGTACAGGAAACAGAGAAAGAGGACAACTGTAGACCATGAGGCTTGATAAAACACACTAAGCCTGCCCCCAGTGACACACTTCCCCCAGCATGGCCACACCTTCTAAGACCTCCAAAAACAGCGCCACCAACTGGAGACAAATGTCTGAATACTTACAGCCTATGGGGGACACTCATTCAAACCACCACACCAATGTTGTTTAATATAGATATTTTTATTTTTACTGAGTCCTAAAACACCACGTAGTTTGTACATAGAGTTTGGGCAAAATTGGATACTTGTTAAACTCACATCAATTAAATAAATATTAATCGAACATAGACCCGTGTCCCTCTCCCACCCCTCCCAACACTCCAGTTTCACCATTTCAGTCAGTTTTTGATGCAGTCTTTCTGTTGTTGTTCTTTCCAATATGCATCCCTCCCACAAGAAATATTTACAACCGGGTTATTGACACTAGCATCCACAGATGAGGGATACAATTCATCGTTTGTTTTTCTGGGACTGTGTTACTTGACTTAACATAATATCTTCTAGTTCCATCCATTTACCTGCAAAGTTCATGATGTTATCTTTCTTTACTGCTGCATAGAACTCCATCATGTACATGTACCACATTTTCTCTATCCACTCGTCAGTTGAGGGGCATTTGGGTTGGTTCCAGCTTTTTGCTACTGTGAACAGAGCTGAAATAAATATAGCTGTGCATGTATTTCTGCAGAAAGATGAGTCTTGTGGGTATATACCCAGGAGTGCTATGGCTGGGTCAAATGGCAAGCTCATTTTGAGTATTCCAAGGGTTCTCCACACTGCTTTCCATAGTGGCTGTATAAGTTTACATTTCCACCAGCAATGGATGAGTGTTCCCCTTTCCCCACAACCTCTCCAGCACTTGGCATCATTTGTTTTCTTGATCCTGGCCAGTCTTATCACAGTGAGATGATACCTTAGAGTGGTTTTAATTTGCATTTCCCTAATTATTAGTGATGTTGAACATTTTTTGAGATGTTTCTCAGCCATCTCTAATTCCTCACTGTGAAGTCTCTATTCAGTTCTTTGCTCCATCTTTTGATTGATTCATTTGTTTTCTTTCTTCTTTGGTTTTTGAGTAGTTTACATACTCTGGAAATCAATGTTTTGTCAGATGTATCTGCTGTGAAGGTTTCCTCCCACTCTGTGGGTTTTCTCTTCACTTCCTTTATTGTTTCTTTTGATGTACAGAAGCTTTTGAGTTTAATGAGGTCCCATTTGTCAATTGTCGATCTTATTTCTTGTGCAGCTGCTGTCTGATTTAGGAAGTCTTTTCCTACACCTATGTCTTGTAGTCTGCTGCCAAGTTTC
>VZQC01004283.1:7389337-7455833 GCA_009823505.1 Rhizomys pruinosus | reverse complement strand
TTTGGACATTTTAAGGACTGTGGGGCTTTTAAGGTTGTACTGTCTTAGGTTGTGATTAATGTTAACATCATACCTTGGGGATAAGAACTGGAAAGGTGGTGGTTTAATAGTGATGTGTTTTGTGTGTCAAGTTGACAAGGGGTCAATTGTACTGGATAGCTTTAGTGTCAACTTGACACACCTGGGTTGAGGGAGCCTCAATTGGGGAATTGGCTCCGTTGGATTGGCCTGTGGCCACATCTGTGGAGTATTGTCTTAATGGTCTAGCAGTGTGGGAGGGCCCAGCACACAATGAGTAGTGCCACCCTGGGCAGGTTGTTGTGTACAGTATAAGAAGGCAGGCTGAGCATGAGCCAGGGGAGCAAGCCAGTGAACAGCATTCCTCCATGGCCTATGCTTCAGCTCCTGCCTCCAGGTTCCTGCCCTGAGTTCCTGTCTTGAGCTCCCTGAGTGTTGAACTGTGACCCAGGAGATGTGAGCTGAATAAACCCTTTCCTCCCCAAGTTGGTGTCGGTCAGAGTATTTTGTCACAGCAATTGAAGACAAACTACAACAGTTCCCTTTCTGGTTTTTTTTTTTTATGTAGGCACTTAGGCTATAAATTTCCCTCTCAAAACTGCTTTTAAAGTATCCCACACATTTTGTTGTGTCATATTGCATTTTTCATTCAGTTCTATGAATACTTGTATTTCACTCTTTATTTCTTCCCTGACCCATTCATTATTCAGGACTGTGTTGTTTAGTCTCCATGTATTCTTGTAGCTAGTTGGACTTACTCTGGTTTTCATATTGAGCTTTATTGCACTGTGATCTGATAGAATGCATGGAATAATTTCTATCCTTTTGTATTTGCCGAGGTTCCTTTTGTGCACCAGTATGTGGTCGATTTTGGAGAATGTTCCATGAGGTGCTGAGTAGAAAGTATATTCTCTCGTGCTTGGGTGGAATATTCTGTAGATGTCTGTGAGGTCCACTTGGTGTATTGCATTGTTCAGTTCTGATGTCTCTCTGTTTATTTTTTGTCCTATTGATCTGTACAAGGGGTTCAGTGGGGTGTTGAAGTCCCCCACTATTAGTGTGTTAGGATTAATCTGTGTCTTGAGGTCCTGCAGAGTAGTGTTTATAAATTTAGGTGTGCCAGAGTTTGGTGCATAGACATTCAGGATTGTGAAGTCTTCATGGTTCATTGTTCCTTTGACAAGGATGTAATGGCCCTCTTTGTCTCGTCTGATTAGTTTTACTTTGAGATCTATTTTGTCTGATATTAGAATAGCCACTCAGGCTTGTTTCTTGGTACCATTCACTTGGAATATTTTTTCCATCCTTTCACTCTAAGGTGGTGTCTTTCCTTGAGGGTATAATGGGTTTCTTGTAGATGGCATATAGAAGAATTCAGTTTCCTAATCCATTCTCCCAATCTATGCCTTTTGATTGGGGAATTTAGACCATTAGTATTTAAGGTTAGTATTGAGAGATGTGTATTGCTTCCTTTTACCTTATTCTTTGTTTGCATTCTTGGTCTAGGTTTGTATTTACTCTGCTATGATTTTGTTGCTTTCTCTCTTTAATTGCTTAGGGACAGTTGCTCCTTTCCTCTGTTCTTTGGAATGCTTCAAGGATTTTCTGAAGTGTTGGTTTCTTAGGCATGTATTCTTTCATGTGAAAGATTCTTCTTTCTCCTTCAACTATAATTGACAGTTTTGCTGGCTATCGTAGTCTGGGTTGGCATCTAAAGTTGTTTAGTACTGGGAATACTTTGGTCCACATTCTTCTAGCTTTCATAGTTTGCACTGAGAAATCAGCTCTGATTCTGACGGGTTTCCCCTTATATGTAACTTGTTGTTTTTCTCTTGTGGCTTTCAGTATTTTCTCTTTGCTTTAAGCATCTAGTGTTTTAACAATTATATGGCATGGGGAATTTCTTTTCTGGTCCTGTCTGTTTGGTGTTCTATGTGCTTCTTGTATTTGTATGGATTTGTCTTTTTTCAGTTTGGGGAAATTTTCTTCTATTATCCTGTTGAAGATCTGGTCAGTAGTGTTATCTTGGGATTCTTCTCCTTCCTCTATCCCTATGATGTGGATGTTTGGTCTTTTCATAGTGTCTCACATTTCCTGGTTGTTCCACTCTTGTGGTTTTTTTTAATTTTTCATAATCTTTACTTGAGCATTCTAGTTGGTCCATAGTATCCTGCAGGTCTGATAGTCTTCTTTTTTTTTTTTTCTTTTTTGCTTCTTCTGCTTCTGAGGCTTTTTTCAATCCTTTCCTGTTGATTGGATGAATGTTCAATTTCCTTCATTTCATCCTGTGATTTCTTTAGTATTTCCACTTTCTTCTGGAGCCTGTCATTCTCATCTTGTAGCTCCTTGGTTCGTTGGTCATTTACTTTTTTTCATTTTGGCCTGGGATCTTTTCAGCAGTTCCACTTCCCTCTGGAGTTTGTCATTTTCTCCCTTTAGTTCTTTCCAATGTTTGTCATTATCTCCCTCTAGGTTCTTCTTGAGTTTTTCGATCTCTCCCCTTAGTTTGTCATTATCACCCTCTTGGTACTTCTCGAGTTTTTCATTCTCTTCCCCTAGTTCTCTAATTTCTTTGAATATGTCCACAATTGTTCTCTAAAGTCTGCGTCTTGGTTTCCCTTCCAGGGAGATCTCATTGTAGGACTCTTCTGTAGGGTTGGTAGAGTTCGGTGTGGATTTATTATGAGCTTTTCCCATGTTGTTTTTTCTTTGTGTCTTTGGCATGTGGATTTGTTTGTTTCTTTGGATTCCGGTGCCTCAACGTTGGCTGCACAGACTATAATCACTAATACTGCACCTGCTAGATCCTCTGCACCACTGTTCCCCCAGGCTGGGGGCGGGGGAGTTGCTACCTTGGCCCATGCACCTGTACCCTATTGGCCAACTCACGACACGTGCTGGGCACACACTGGGCACACGCTGGGCACACACTGGTGTTGTGCTATGTGTGCATCTGACTGCCCACGTCACAAGCTAGGACCTGAAAGTTGGAAGGTCCCAGGCAATACCAAGCCTCCATGGGACACAGGGGTGCCCAAAGCACCCAGGCAGGCAGGCCTCACCTGGACTTTTGCAGGCCGTTGTTGTGCAGGACACAGGTGAAGTCTGCTCAGGCCACGAGCTGGGCAAACTCTGGTGTGCTGTGTAGGTGCAGCCATCTCTAACTGCTAGCATGTTCAATGAGCTTCCAGAATCGAGACAATGAAGTTACATGTACTGCAACAGCAAAAGAACAGAGAGGCAGATGGACAGCCTTGAGTTCTCATCTGGCTCCTTCCTCAGCTTAGTGACTTATTGATTTTTGATGGATTGATAGCTCACTTTTTGCCAGATATTTCCTAGGTGCTTTTCTTTTGTCAAAAGATCTAGTAGCTACCAGTGTTGAACTGGAGCACACCCAGGTTTCTGACATAGGATAGGTGTGTGAAAAGGAAATAATGATAAGGGAAAATCTGTGTCTTAGAAAACTACAAATGGATCAGATGCAGGATAGAAAGATGGGGAAAATTTAGGGGACATGAGAAGGTAGAGTAGCCCCTCACCCAGGAATCTCAAACCCTCCCACCAGCAGCAGTATAGAAATTTCTGTACAATACACAATTGCTCAAGGCCCTTCTCCCTCCATAGCTATAAGGCTGCAGTTTTCAAATGATGTTCAGCAGAAGCCTAGGTCACAGGAAAGGGACCAATGCTAAACACCTTGTGCAACCCTAGTGGCTTCTAGTTTTACCTTATCAGTTTCTAATGACATCAAAATCACTCCTGGAGCCAGCCAATAATCTCACTTATCAGAAGAGAGAGAAAAATGAAATGAGTTTCTTAGCAATATTTTGAGAGTAACTTGAGAGCCACAAAATAGTATCAGCTATGAGCTGATGCTGAGACAACTCGGTGCCACTCTCCCTTCAAGAAAGCATGTCCCCTTTGTATATCTTTACTTCTACTACTGTCCCTTGGAAAGCTCGTACCCACACTGGATATGTCTTTCTTTCCAGTATCTGTTTTTCTTAACCCTTATGTTTAAGATACTGTGCTAGATAACTTCAGTTGTCAACTTAATGCACCTGGATAGAGGGAACCTCAATTGAGGAATTTCTTCCATAATATTGGCTGGTGGACATGTCTGTGGGGCATTTTCTTGATCATAAAGTAATGTGGGAGGGTCCAACCCACTGTAGATGGTGCCACCCCTGGAAAGGGGGCCTTGCATTATATAAGAAAGCAGGCCGAGCACAGGTCAAGGAAGCCAGTAAGCAGCATTCCTCCATAGTCTGTGCCCCAAGCTCCTGCCCTGACTCCACTCAGTGATGAACTGTATAACCTAGGAGATATAAGATAAAATAAACCCTATCCTCCCAAGTTGGTTTTGATCAGTATTTCACCACAGCAACAAAGAAGCAAACTAAGACAGAATCATTCATAAAACCTCCAGTTCTGCTTCAGACTGGCTATGCCTGAAATTCTTTTCTGCGTCAAAGTCACAAACCCTGGTTTGGCCTGAGTTGAAGTCAAAGGATGAGAGGTACTTATCAGGCTGGTGAGAGACAGACACAGTGTCTCTGTCTGTTGTGTCTCTGTCCCCTCACCAATAACAGATCCATCAAAGCACACATTAACTACTGTTTCCAGTGAACCTTTGTAAAACTTAGGTTATACACATACGAGGCATGTTATCGAGAAATAGAACTTGGAATCTTCAGAAGCAGGTAGCAACCGCTAGCTGCACAGTGCACCCTGCTGTGGGTGAGTTGCCCTTAGGGAAGAAACTGAGTGGAAGGCTTTCGATGCTGTTTCCCTTTCTCTCCCATCCCCACTCAACACTGCTGTCATCACCGAAGGGAGCAGTGAGGAAAAGCAGCCACGCTGCTCTGTGAATTAGACACAGAAAAGTTACGACTCATCTGACCTGACAGAATGAAAGGAAGTCTCTCAAGCAGGGCTTTGTTAATTAATCTCCAATGCAATCATGTGGCCTAACAGAAGACTGACCTCCACTCCTTGAAGGGAAGGTGGAAGCAGACGACAGCTCACATCTATTGATTGAATTTTGAGTAACTTTGCTATGAGATCTCCTCCCTCAGGAGGTCATGGGGTGCCCAGAGACCATCTGCAGTGAGGTTTACTCCACATGTAGGTCCTGCTGGCTTCCACGCTCGCATATATTGTGTAGGTGCAAAATGTACAGCCAGCAGCTGATGGCAAAACATTTGTCCACAATGCTTTGAAATATATACAACTTCATCTTGGGCGACAACAGCTTGAGGTACATTTGACACTGTTGTGTGCAAAAGTGGGTATGGCAGGCTTATTGACGGGGCTATGACTGAACATTTGACTCTGGCTTAGTGTAACCATTTGAGCAAATGATTCTCTCTCTCTCTCTCTCTCTCTCTCTCTCTCTCTCTCTCTGTTCTTGTAACATATCCTCCTCAACAGATGGGGCAGGGAGGGGGAGGGGCAGGGCTGCAAAGGAAAGAATTATCCTGGCTCCCATTGTCTTCTCACAGATATGTTTTTGAGAGAGGCTTAACATTCTTTTATCAGGTACTGTTATGTTTTGCATTTCATTAAGGTTATTTGGTTTTGAAAAGGATATAAATTCTCCATTTCTTGAATACAGAAGTATATAAGAAAGGGAATTTTGACCCCTGATATTCTTGCTTGAAATCAAGCTACACAATAACTTTGAGATACTACAATTGTAATTTTCAGCCTGAGAATTTATATGATGACAAATTTTTCTCCCATTAAAGTTGAATAGAGGTACTTTTCAATAGCCCACACTGATAAGTGAATAACCATGTGTGAGTGTGTGTGTGTGTGTGTGTGTGAGCGCGCACATCTACCACAGCCATAAAGACTGTCACAAGAAAGAAACAGAGGGAGGAGGAAAGAGGTAGAGGGAGGGAAGGAAGAGATTTGGCATATGAAAACTTGCAAAATGGGTAAAATTCTACTTTATCCTTCCCCATAGACATATATTAATATTGAAGAAGTTTATTCTTTTGTTTCTTATTGGTTTAAAGTTTCCCCAATTTTTGGTTCCCTTAACTTTTGCTTACTTGTGAATACTGAATACAACCTCTACCTGTGGCAGACTGTGTGCTTTCCAATTCCTGTCCACCTTTCAGTAAAGCAGGGCTGTGGCACACACCAGCTCAGGCTCCTGTGAGGACGAGCAAGCTCCTGCACAGAATGTGCTGCTACAGGAGCTCAGCCTGTCATTTTCAGGGATTGTAGACCACCTACCAAGCTGCAGCACTCATGCCAGACTACGTATTAGAACTGGGCACCTTTTAATCACTTATGCCCAGACCTTTCCTAGTCCACTGAAATCAGAATCTCTTGGAATAGGGCCATGACTGCTAACTTTTAGTGTTCTCTTGTGATTAATAACTTTAATGTGCAGTTAGAATCATTTAAGAACCTTGGGAGCAAAGACTGAACCTAGTGTTCCTCTACTGTAAACTGAGGACTGGATGGGGTACTCAATAGGGAAAGCACTCAGTCAGTGTTTTAAGTGAATTAATGACTTCTACCCATTCAACATATGCTAAGGTAAATTAACAACAAAGCACATGGAAAGTTATACACTGTAAAAATAAATCCAGTGTCTGAGCAAAATGTTGAACACACAAGAAATGTCTATGTAACTTTCAGGCAGTAGAAACATGATCCTTTATAGCCATTTTCCTATGAAAAGTAAATCAGGACTATGAATAAGAAATCATCTTGCCCCAGTTACAATGGCTATTACCAAAAAGACAAAGAATAGCACACGCTAGCAAAGATGTAGTGAAAAGAGAATCCTGATACACTGTTGGCAGGAATTTCAGTTGAGTCCGACAATTATGAAAAACAACATGGAGATTCCTCTTCAAGCTAACTGTAACTACTGTAGGACTCAGCAGCCCCACTAGTGGGACTGTCTCTAAAGGAGACGAACTTGAGCGTGTCTAAGACATACCTGGAATCCCACATTTACGGCAACATTATTCACAGTAATCAAGATATGGGATCAGTCAAGGTACCTATAACAGATAAGTGGACAAAGAAAGATGTAGTGGGGGCTGGAGAGATGGCTCAGCGGTTAAGACCATTGGCTGTTTTTGCAGAATATCCAGGTTTGAAACACAGCACCCATATGGTGGCCATAACTCCAGTTCCAGGGGATCCATGGAGTATTGCAGGACATGGGTACACTTACAGACATGCAGGCAATGCATTAATGCACATGAAATAAAATAAAAACAATAAAAAATAAAGGAAGATGTGGTAATGTGGGTATATATAAACACCATTAAAATGGGTGAAACGCTGTCTTTGCAGCATGAGTGAAAAAAGTAAATCGGGCCCAAAAAGACAGGCACCAAATGTTCCCTCTCATATGTGTTAGCTAAAAACCTTGGTCTCACAGAAGAACAGTGAAACAGTAACCACTAGAGGCTAGGATGGGTGGTTTGGGGGAGGGGATAAAGGGAAATTAGACAGCAGGTACCAAAATACAGTCAGAAGGAATAAGTTCTAGTACTCTATAGCATGGTAGGGAGAATGAGGTTACAAGCATTTATTTATTTATCTCCAAAGAAGGAATTTGAGAGTCTCAACACACAATGCTAACTACACTAATGTAATGCTTCAGATGTCATGAATAATCACTATATTACTTACATATTTGTAATTATTATGTCAATTATAAGTTTTTAAAGAATTGATAATTTTGCTTGATCAGTATAGCAACGGGCAAGAATATTTCAAATAACTTCTAACAGCCTAACATTTATAGAGAAGTGCTCATCCTTTCTGTCCTCACAGAACACTTACAAATACAACCATCTAGCCGTTATGCTAAATGAACTAACACTTAAAACAAGTGGGGAATGGTTTCCCTCATTTGTGGATACTAGCACCAACCCCCCCCCCGTTGAAAGGCAAGCTGAGCAACATTGTTGTTATATTTCTTTTTATCTGAAAGCAACTGTACTGTTATAATGTGAATCTCTTAATGGGCACTAGAATTAACTTACCACTTATTTCCAGACATGTATATGGGTAGAAGGTATGTATTCATAGTTTAGGGTAATATAAAATTAAAGGGAAAAATGTGAATTCCTAAACATATTTCAGAATTAACATACAGCTTATTCCTGGAGGACATAATTCTATTACATATATGATGTGTATATATGCATATTTTGGAGCAATACAAATGGGACAGAATAACAATGTAAAGACTGGGTCAAAGAACAGATTGATACAGTTAAATTCTGCCCAAAACAATAAGCCTCTGCAGAGAAAAAAACTTTAAAAAAACACTGAGAGAAAGATGCAGAACGTGTATGGCAGAATGCATGAACTGGGGTGGGGTAGGGGAAGGGAAAGAGAAAGGGGAATATGTCTAAAGTGAACTGAAAACTGATGTATGAAATACACAAAACATCAATAAAAGTATTATATTAAAAAAATACAACCATCTTTGTCCAGATGCAGGAAGGGACTAAAAGCCTCAAAGAAAACTAAGTATGTCATAAACAATTACAACAGAATCCTGACTGACTGAAAAATGTCTCAAGATTTCTAAAACTGTTTCCCAGTCATTTCTTTAGTCTTACAGTAGCAAGTCACAGTTACAGAAGGATTAGCTATTGCTCTTAATTTCCTCCCATGAGTCAAGGCTCTCTCACATTTCAGTAAGCAGTTGATGAATATGCAATAGCATTTACCTCTAAGTAATGGCAAATGATTCTCATTTCTGTATGCATCCCAGGGCACTCTCAGATCTTACTCAGGATGGTAAGTAAAATCACTTGTGGCCAAAGGAAGTGTTATTCACAGAATGTATTAGTCAACGTCCGTAATAACACTGCGTAACAAAGCTTCCCCCAGACTCAGCAGTTCACAATTACTAGCATTTACTCACATGCTCATGGGATTGCTGGACAACTGTTTGACTGGGCTATCCTGAGTTCACCCAAGAAGCTTTGCTTCATGCTCCAGCTAAGCAGACACACTCCAGAAGGAGTTGCAGGTCCACTCAACATGACACATTTGGGGACTCAGATGAAAGGAACATGGTCTTGTCACAGATCTCAAGGGAAGTAAGCCCATTCATACATCTGACTCATCTCATATCTGAGCACATCTTCAAGGTCAAGGCAAGGCACAGAGCTAGTGTCAGAATGTCTGCCTCGAGATGAGGCAGAGGAAGGTGTACACACAACACATTAAGAAGCCGTGGCAATTGGTATGTAATTCTGTGAGTGTGAAGTTAAGCATTCCGTTTACCACACTGAAAAAAATAATTATAGTGGCATCCAAACTAAGAACTCCTGTCCAAGGAGAGGAAACACATACAGCCAGAAACACGAGCTCGGGATGGGTACCTTGCCCAGCAACACGAGCTCGGGATGGGTACCTTGCCCAGCAACACGAGCTCGGGATGGGTACCTTTCCCAGCAACACGAGCTCGGGATGGGTACTTTCCCAGCAACACGAGCTCGGGATGGGTACTTTCCCAGCAACACGAGCTCGGGATGGGTACCTTTCCCAGCAACACGAGCTTGGGATGGGTATCTTTCCCAGCAACACGAGCTTGGGATGGGTATCTTTCCCAGCAACACGAGCTTGGGATGGGTACTTTCCCAGCAACACGAGCTTGGGATGGGTATCTTTCCCAGCAACACGAGCTTGGGATGGGTATCTTTCCCAGCAACACGAGCTTGGGATGGGTATCTTTCCCAGCAACACGAGCTTGGGATGGGTATCTTTCCCAGCAACACGAGCTTGGGATGGGTATCTTTCCCAGCAACACGAGCTTGGGATGGGTATCTTTCCCAGCAACACGAGCTTGGGATGGGTATCTTTCCCAGCAACACGAGCTTGGGATGGGTATCTTTCCCAGCAACACGAGCTTGGGATGGGTATCTTTCCCAGCAACATGATCTTGGGATGGGTACTTTCCCAGCAACACGAGCTCGGGATGGGTATCTTTCCCAGCAACACGAGCTCGGGATGGGTATCTTTCCCAGCAACACGAGCTTGGGATGGGTATCTTTCCCAGCAACACGAGCTTGGGATGGGTATCTTTCCCAGCAACACGAGCTTGGGATGGGTATCTTTCCCAGCAACACGAGCTTGGGATGGGTATCTTTCCCAGCAACACGAGCTTGGGATGGGTATCTTTCCCAGCAACACGAGCTTGGGATGGGTATCTTTCCCAGCAACACGAGCTTGGGATGGGTATCTTTCCCAGCAACACGAGCTTGGGATGGGTATCTTTCCCAGCAACACGAGCTTGGGATGGGTATCTTTCCCAGCAACACGAGCTTGGGATGGGTATCTTTCCCAGCAACACGAGCTTGGGATGGGTATCTTTCCCAGCAACACGAGGTTGGGATGGGTACCTTTCCCAACAACACGAGCTTGGGATGGGTATCTTTCCCAGCAACATGATCTTGGGATGGGTACTTTCCCAGCAACACGAGCTCGGGATGGGTACCTTTCCCAGCAACACGAGCTTGGGATGGGTACTTTCCCAGCAACACGAGCTCGGGATGGGTACCTTTCCCAGCAACACGAGCTTGGGATGGGTACCTTTCCCAACAACACGAGCTTGGGATGGGTACTTTCCCAGCAACACGAGCTCGGGATGGGTACCTTTCCCAGCAACACGAGCTTGGGATGGGTACCTTTCCCAGCAACACGAGCTTGGGATGGGTATCTTTCCCAGCAACACGAGCTTGGGATGGGTACTTTCCCAGCAACACGAGCTCGGGATGGGTATCTTTCCCAGCAACACGAGCTTGGGATGGGTACTTTCCCAGCAACACGAGCTTGGGATGGGTACTTTCCCAGCAACACGAGCTCGGGATGGGTACCTTTCCCAACAACACGAGCTTGGGATGGGTACTTTCCCAGCAACACGAGCTTGGGATGGGTACCTTTCCCAGCAACACGAGCTTGGGATGGGTACCTTTCCCAGCAACACGAGCTTGGGATGGGTATCTTTCCCAGCAACACGAGCTTGGGATGGGTATCTTTCCCAGCAACACGAGCTTGGGATGGGTACTTTCCCAGCAACACGAGCTTGGGATGGGTACCTTTCCCAGCAACACGAGCTCGGGATGGGTACCTTTCCCAGCAACACGAGCTTGGGATGGGTACCTTTCCCAACAACACGAGCTTGGGATGGGTACTTTCCCAGCAACACGAGCTCGGGATGGGTACCTTTCCCAGCAACACGAGCTTGGGATGGGTACTTTCCCAGCAACACGAGCGCGGGATGGGGTACCTTCCCAGCAAAACGAGCTTGGGATGGGTACTTTCCCAGCAACACGAGCTTGGGATGGGTACTTTCCCAGCAACACGAGCTCGGGATGGGTACCTTTCCCAGCAACACGAGCTTGGGATGGGTACCTTTCCCAACAACACGAGCTTGGGATGGGTACTTTCCCAGCAACACGAGCTCGGGATGGGTATCTTTCCCAGCAACACGAGCTCGGGATGGGGTTTAACCCTTTCCCCAGCAACAACGAGCTTGGGATGGGTACTTTCCCAGCAACACGAGCTCGGGATGGGTACCTTTCCCAACAACACGAGCTTGGGATGGGTACTTTCCCAGCAACACGAGCTCGGGATGGGTACTTTCCCAGCAACACGAGCTTGGGATGGGTACCTTTCCCAGCAACACGAGCTTGGGATGGGTACCTTTCCCAGCAACACGAGCTTGGGATGGGTATCTTTCCCAACAACACGAGCTTGGGATGGGTATCTTTCCCAGCAACATGATCTTGGGATGGGTACTTTCCCAGCAACACGAGCTCGGGATGGGTATCTTTCCCAGCAACACGAGGTTGGGATGGGTACCTTTCCCAGCAACACGAGCTTGGGATGGGTACCTTTCCCAGCAACACGAGCTCGGGATGGGTATCTTTCCCAGCAACACGAGGTTGGGATGGGTACCTTTCCCAGCAACATGAGCTTGGGATGGGTACCTTTCCGATTCATCTTCTGAAAACAACAAAATCCCACCTTGCCTGCTAGAATTCACGTCTTTATTATTAGAATCTCATATCGTTAAACTAAAGTTAGCAGTTCTTATTTGGAAAGCTCCAATAGAACTTAGAACATGTCCCAGGAGACAGTGAACCATCTGGAACTACACCCATGCAGACTTGGAGCCTTGCTTTTATGCTGACCAGCTGTGTGACTGTCAGTTGCTAAACCCTTGGGGGTTTTGCTTACTAAGCTGGTTTGGGGGATGCTATTACTTCATTTATGCATAGAAACTGGTAGTCATACTGACCTGGTAGAGAGGTATCATAGAAACTGGTAGTCATACTGACCTGGTAGAAAGGTGTCATAGAAACTGGTAGTCATACTGACCTGGTAGAGAGGTATCATAGAAACTGGTAGTCATACTGACCTGGTAGAGAGGTGTCATAGAAACTGGTAGTCATAGTGACCTGGTAGAGAGGTATCATAGAAACTGGTAGTCATACTGACCTGGTAGAGAGGTGTCATAGAAACTGGTAGTCATACTGACCTGGTAGGGAGGTATCACAGAAACTGGTAGTCATACTGACCTGGTAGAGAGGTATCAAGGACTGAGTGAGCAAATGAGAGGAAGACCTCTGACAAGTGAGCGATTGATGCTCAGTCAGTTTCTTTTCACCCCTCAGTTTAGGACTCACTTATGTGATTGGCTGTTTAATTTCTTTCTTTTTTTTATTTCTTTTATTATCTTTTTTTTTTTTTTTTTTTTTTTGGTCTTTTTGAGACAGGGTCTCCCTTTAGTCCCAGCTGGCCTGGAGCTCTCTATGTAGACCAGGCTGGCCTTGAACTTACAGAGATCTGCCTGCCTCTGCCTCCCAATTGCTGGGATTAAAGGCATGCGCCACCACACCCAGCTTGTTTATTTATAGGCAGAATACTAAGTCCTTTCTTGACCCAGTTCAGAAATGTAATGGACAGCCTGTACTCTTTCAACAACCCAAGTACTTCACAGGAGGAGTGATGCAGTGGTATCAAGTAGGTAGAAGGCATGGAGTGCCTTAGGATGCTTTGGGAAAATGGAATTAATGGGATTTTAGCAGATGAAATGGGTTTGGGAAAGACTGTTCAGTGCACTGCTACAGCTGCATTGATGATTCAGAGAGGAGTACTTGGACCTTTTCTTGTTTGTGGCCCTTTGTCTACACTTCTTAACTAGGTGGCTGAATTCAAAAGATTCACACCAGAAATTCCTACTATGCTGTATCATGAAACTCAGCAGGAATATAGAAAATTGGCATGGAATATCCACAAAAGACAAGGGACTCTGCAGATTCATCCAGTGGTAATCACGTCATTTGAAATAGCCATGAGAGACCAAAACAAGTTGCAGCATTGCTATTGGAAATATTCAATAGTAGATGAAGGACACAGGATTAACAATATGAAATGCCGTCTAATCAGGGAGTTAAAATGGTTCAATGCTGATAACCAACTTCTTTTGACTGGTACTCCCTTGCAAAACAATTTATCAGAACTTTGGTCATTGCCAAACTTTTTGTTACCAGATGTATTTGATGATTTGAAAAGCTTTGAGTCTTGGTTTGACAGCACTAGCCTTTCTGAAACTGCTGAAGATATAAAAAGGAAAGAAAGGGAACAGAACATTTTACATATGCTGCACCGGATTCTGACTCCTTTCCTACTGAGAAAACTAAAAACTGATGTTGCTCTTGAAGTTCCTCCTAAATGAGAAGTAGTTGTTTACACACCACTTTCAAACAAACAAGAAGTGCTTTATACAGCCATTCTGAATCGTACAATTGCAAACATGTTTGGATCTTGTGAGAAATAAACAGTTGAGCTAAGTCCTACTGGACAACCAAAATGTCAAAGTAGAAAATAAATAAATTACAGCCAATTAAATGAATTACCCAATGAATTAGAAAAACTAAGTCAAATGAGAAAGAACTGCTGCAGAAGTGAATGTCCCTGTAGAATCTGAAGTTAATCTGAAGTTGCAGAATATAATGATGTTACTTCGTAAATGCTGCAATCATCCGTATTTGATTGAATACCCTATAGACCCTGTTACACAAAAGTACAAGATTGATGAAGAATTGGTAACAAATTCTGGAAAGTTCTTAATTTTTGATTGAATGCTGCCAGAACTTTAAAAAAGAGGTCACAAAAAAATAATAAAAAATAAAAATTAAAAAAAGAGGTCACAAGGTGCTTGTTTTTTCAAATGACAAGAATGTTGGATATTTTGATGGTTTACTGCCAGCTTAGGAATTTCACCTTTAGCAGGCTTGATGGGTCCATGTCTTATTCAGAAAGAGAAAAAATATCTATAATTTCAACACAGATCCAGATGTTTTTCTTTTCTTAGTGAGTACACGAGCTGGTGGCTTAGGCGTTAATTTGACTGCAGCTGATGCAGTTATCATTATGACAGTGATTGGAATCCCCAGTCTGATCTTCAGGCCCAGGATAGATGCCATAGAATTGGTCAGACAAAGCCAGTTGTTATATATCGCCTTGTAACAGCAAATACTATTGATCAGAAAATTGTGGAAAGAAAACTGAAGAAGAGAAGCTGATCATCCATAAAAATCATTTCAAAGGTGGTCAGTCTGGATTAAGTCAGTCTAAAAATGTCTTAGATCCCAAGGAATTAATGGAGTTATTAAAATCTCAAGACAATGAAAGAGAAATTAAAGGATCAAAAGAGAAGGTCATTAGTGATAAAGATGCAGAGTTGTTGTTAGAACGAAGTGATCACCTTGATCACATGAAGGCCTCAAGAACAATTAAAGAGAAAACGGGGATATTCAGGATACTAGAAAATTCTAAAGATTCCAGTGCTGAATGTTTATTTTAAATTGGAGCTAAAAAAATTGTTTTTAAAAGTTCTTGTTTACATCTATCTGGTAACTTTACCTACTGGTTTTGAAATCCAGATTGTTCACTTTGAAGTTTTAGGATTGTTATCAGTTTGTATAATTTAACTAATAATGTTACATACTTGATTATAATTTTCTGAGTTTTACAAAGAACAAATGGTTATTAAATTTAGATTTTTCCATTGGGTAGCACTTTTGAGAGTCTAATATGTACTTACCCATTGCCAGATTTACGCAGTCTTCCTGTGGAAGTTTAGTAAATATTTTCCCCTTCCTTATAGTAACGTAATTCATGGGGTTTTGGTACTTCAGTTGTGGAGTAGGTTTTTTGATAGAAGTGACTCACTGAAATTGTACTTTCTGTTACTGAAGTAAGAAATACTAGAGTCTGTAATATGGTTTACCAAATACATGTTTATTATAATATGAAAAAAAGAAAAAAAAGCAGAGGAGCAAGGGAAGAAATACAGACCCTGAATGTTCCAGCCTGTGCGTGCCCGTGCATGCCTACCACGTGACACAGCCTTGGTTTTGTTTCTTACTAAGAGACACTATCATTCTTAGATAGGTGGTGTGGCAGTTTCATGTGAGAAAAAATATGTTAGAGAACTTCTCCATCCCTCTAACCTGTTTGAAATACACAGTTTGCTTACATATCCTTGGCTCTCCAAAGAGGATCCTAGCCCTGCTCTGGTCTTGGCTGAGATGGACCCCTCCTTATGCTCTGAAGCACTTCACAGCTCTCTCAGAATAATCTTTATTCTTTCAACTTGCAGTTGGACTTTTATATGAATCACTAATACACTAACAAAGGTCTGAGCCACACTTAGTGGCTATATAGGACTTGTCCTGGGACAGACACCTTCTTCCTGAGCGCAACTGTGCCCACCCACCTAAGATCATCACAACTGGGCTTATTAACTGTTCACTGCAGCATGGAAGGAGGCGCAGGAAGAGTCACATAAAACCTTGCCTGAGAGTTCGGCCACTCTTCCCAGTGTCATGAACAATACAGTATTAATTGGCAGGGAGGGGGCGGTTGAAAAAGACTAGCCATTTTGTGTGGCTATGAGAATTATTGTTATAATTATTATGGGTGCTTGGGGGAAGACTTTCTGGTGTAGCCTTGGGTGGAGAGCACTCACACACCTAGAAGTAAACACTCATCTACTGGTCTATAAATAAGCCCCCAAATTCATTGGTTTCCTAGAAGGCAGTTTGGTGAAGTCAGACCTTGGTTTGTCATTGAGACCAAGGGAGGGGGGTTGATGTTATTTACATTCTCTCTCCAAAGAATCTTAGCAACAACACCTGTTATCCCAGCGCTTGGGAAGTGGAAGCACAAGTATCATGAGTTCTGGGCCAGCCTGGACTACATACTAAACCTATGTTTCAACAGACAAAATTAAAACTGTCGGCTCTGTTCACTCAGTAACAGACAATAGGCACTGTTGGGCTTCTATTAGTTTGTCCTGGCTGGCATCCAACACATACCGTATCTCTTTAGTGATTTTTTTTCTCTTGATATACCCTTAATTAAAATTAAAGTTTCCCTGAGACCTTCACTAGATAAAACAACACACCCCTTCTTTTGCTTGTACCAGTTTGATTTAGGGTTGGGACTTCCAACTGATAGAATTCTGACGTATAGAGATACGGGATCTGGCCATTATTGCCAGCAAGATACCCGGAATATGGAGGAATTGGACAAATCGCTATAGGGTAGACTCACTCCTTTCCGCCCCCAAGTGGGAGCCAAGCCTGAGACCACTCCAAAGACAGTGAAGGACACTGGCAGGACAGATTTCAGGAGTCAGAGGACAGATGAGGGCTAGAGGAGCACCAATAAGCAAGAACTGAGGTAAGCGGAAGCAGCTGGAACCCACTTCCACGGCCTCAGCCTTTGGCGTGGGAATGGCCTCGCTCTTCCCACAGGACCAAACGCGGGAAGCTGTGGTGACGGTGACAGGAGAAGAGGGCCAAATAGCTCAGCTTCTTCCCCAAAGCTGCTGCATATTTTTAGGAGTGAGTAGAGCTCATTAGTACCGTGACATTCCCGGCGTGGGTCTAGTCACGGAGCTGCCTGTGGCCTTTGATGCTGCCCTGCCTGCCGCAGCTGTTCCTACAAGTCTGCTCTGACAGTCAGATCAGACACCTAATCCTCTCCCACAAGCTAGCACATGTTAGAAGTGTCTCATTCTCCCCGGACTCTCAGACTCTTCAGGCTTGTCTTTTTTTTTTTTTTTTTTTTTTTTTTCACACAAACTTCAGGGAGACATTTTCTTTTCTTCTGCCTTTTTTCCACAGCTTCATAAAACTCCGCATGATTAAAGGGATTTCAAACACCAGTGCTGTATTACATGACTTATTAAGTAATTGATCATCTAAGCCTCTGCCTACATTCAAAGAAATGGGTGAGTCCTCTGAGAACACCGCATTCACTGACAGTGAACACCTGCAGCAAAGCGGGCTGGCACCTTGATGGGAGTCGGAACCCTGGGAAGGAACCGGACCGGACTTGGGCCTGTGCACATGTGGAAACCCACTCCCTTCTGACTGACTTCTGTGCGTAGCAGAGGCTGAGCAAAGCGGGCGGAACGAAGCCCGTATAAGCCAGGACTCTGAGTTTTCATCTGGAGACCAAATCCAGGTGCCCAGGCCTTGGAGTGTTATTATCCTTGGGTCCTCGGCGGCACCCCGCAGGAGTTTGCTGTGGACTCCACTTGACTAGCTAGCTGCTTACTCTTATCACTGTCTCACCGTCAATGTTGGTTTAAGGGTAGTAATAAGAGTTCCAAAAATTAGGATGCATAATCCTCTCTTATGAGCCAGATCTCATAGTGGCAGAAACCTGACTCACAGTAGCTTGGACAAAAACAGAGGTGCTGGCAAGTTCAGATGCCCGGAGACACGCACACACTTGCCAGTGTCCACCATTCACTCTCTTCACCATCAGTTTAGCTGCCCAGGAGTCTCCCCTCTCCACCCCAAGACAGGAAATGCATCATTACTCTCCCCATTCAAATTCCAGAACACAGGGACTTTTTTTATTCTTTTTTTTTTTGTTTATTTGTCTTTTCTGAGAAGGGTTCCCTGCCAGCCCTAGCTGTCCTGGAATCACTCTGTAGACCAGGCTGGACTTGAACTCCCACAGATACCACTGCCTCTGCCTCCCAAGTTTCAGGATTAAAGGCGTTGCGCCAACCACGGGCCAGGCTTCTTTTTTTTGGGGGGGGGGGGGTAAAACCCAGGACTTTAAAAGCCTTGTTCAGTCCCACTTGGCTCTGATGCTCACGCTGAAAAAAAAAAAATCAAGAATAGCTAAGAGCTGGATCTCCAGGAAGATGGTACTACCCATTCAAATCCAAGGGTTAGCGGCAGAAACACATTGTACCTGATTTTACAAAGACTATTTCAAGGGGCTGGAGAGATGGCTCAGCCATTAAGAGCACTGAGTGCTCTCAAAGAAGACCCAGGTTTGGTTCCCAGCCCCCACATGGCAACTAGAAACCATCAGTAGCTCCAGTTCCAGGGGATCCGATGTCCTCTTCTGACCTCCATGGGCATTGCAGGACATGGGTACACTTGCATACATGCAGGCAATACACTCATACACATAAAATAAAATAAAAATAATAAAAATTTTAAAAACTATTTCAAAGAAATTCACGCCTCCTGATGATCAACATTTATGAAAAATAGCAGGATATTAGCTACACCTTTAATAGAACAACCAGGTGTTTTTAAGAAATAATACACTTGTTACATACATGTTTATTACATACATGTTTACTACATACATTTTTAGAGCAGAAACTTCATGTTTATTACTTTCCCCTAAACATAATGCCATAACACCTAGCAGAAAACAGATGCTCAATAAACACGTATTGCATGAATGACTGGGGAGGGACAGTGGCAGGAACACTACACCCACATACTTCAAGTAATGAACTCGACATGATGTTACAGGAATTTATTTTTTACCTCGATACACATTTCTGAGCAATTAAATATTCTTCAATTGGCATGTTGATTTTAAATTTAAACAGTAATATTATTTTTAAAAAGCTTTATAAGAAAATGAGTACGCTGTGCTTTTCATGGAGAGAAAAGCCATGGTGGTGTTGAGTTCCCTGGATGGCGTCCGTATTATCTTCACGATGTTCCTTTCAATAAGATGAAGAATGAACCTCACAGTTTTGACCAAACATGTCTTCCTCCTTCCTGAGAACCCATCCCTCCTGACCATGCCACAGTGAAGCACTCGGGTGTTTCACTAAGGTGTGCAGTGAGCTCTCCCCGGCCATTCCAGACTCAGTGCTTGCCCTGCTCCTGTCCCAAGCCACTTCTCAGACTGTAAAGGGCCATCCACACAGCCTACTACACTCGTCGCCACCACCCCTTCTTGTCATCCATCCAACTCTTGTCCTGTGCTTTTCCCTTGTGGTACACAGTATCTTTACAGACATGTTGATGGCCCAAGCAGAGTCATAGCAGAAAGAATATACACCAGGGCTTGCTGTGTTTCAGAATCTAGCCATACTGCCATGCTGCTTAGCCATCACCTCTGGAAACTCGGTCTTTACCTCTGAACCCTCCCTTCAGAGTCTCTACCACCCCACACCACCACCTTTTCTAGTCTCTGCCAAAACGTCTACCTCTTGGGTCAGGGTCGTAGCTCAGTGGTAGAGCACTTGTAGAGACTACACGAGCCCCTGGGTCTGATTTTCAGAATCGGAAAAAAAAAAATCTACTTCTTCTTTAGAGATATTTTACATCCCATTTGTCACTGGAATCTAAGTTCTTAGTGGTGAAGGAAGGAAGTCTTCCATACCGGAGTCTCAGCTTGAGGGCGTCATGTAGACATTGCCCATGAGTCCTTAGTATCCCCTAGGCCAGAGAGTTCCTCTGTTGCCAGTCTCCATAATAACCATCTCTTTTCCTTTGCTTAGCCAGTTCTTTTTATTGTGCAAATATATTTCTCTTGTGATCCAGAATGCTTTCTTTTTGTTTTTGTCTTTTACATATATTTAAACATGGTTTTTCAGCCATATATGGTGCCTTTAATCCCAGTACTCGGGAGGCAGAGGCAGGCAGATCTCTGTGAGTTCAAGGCCAGCCTGGTCTACATAGTGAGTTTAGGGCCAGCTAGGGCTACAGGGAAACCCTGTCTCAAAAAAGGAAAAAACACCAAAAATAAAAAATAAAAATAAAAACGTGGTTTATCAAAAACATACCCGTCAGGTTATTCCCGGTGTCGTTTTGTTGTTGTTGTTGTTGTTGTTGTTGTTTGAATTTTCCTGTTCTGCCTGGTTGTCTCTCTCTTTGTTATTCTAACTACCTAGGACATTCATTTTTCTATACTGTTCTTCATGACTATATACCCACATAAACATCTGTATATGTATAAACATAGGGCAGAAATTGCGTTTTTCTTTTGCAACAATGAGATCATATTTTACAGGCTTTTCTATGTCTTGCTTTTTTCATCCAATAATTCACAGAAATTCCTTCTAGTTACCTGGTGTGTGTCCAATTCTTTTTCACTTAATGGATGCATAATGTCACATGAGAAGAGTGTACCATAATTCAGTCACCATTTCCTGAGAGATAGGCTTTCATGTCGTCTCTGGTTTTGTCCGGTTTACACTGTAGTAAACACTTTTGCATGTACATTCTTAAGCCTGGTGCTTTACTTTCAAAGAGACAGTCCCTCTGAAGTGTTATTTGCTAGATATGAAAATACACATATTTTTCATTTTATACCTATTTCTAGTTTCTTTTCCAAAGGATTGCAACAATTCCCATTTCTGCAGCAGAGTGTGAGGATAGTCTCTGCAGGCCTGCCAGCTATAGAGAGCGCTCTAAAAGTGCTGGCCTCTGTCTGTCAGCCTTAGGTTGTTTCATTCTTGCTTTAATTTGTATTTCCTTGGCCTCCAGTAAATATAGACATCATCTGCATTCCTTCCTCGGTGCCCTTAAAGATTTTTTGTCCATTTTCCCATTTAATGTTCTTCTGATCAGTCTGTAAGAACCCCTTACACAGAAATCCTCTGCTCGCCTCTCTCATTATTGATCTCTTTGCACATTAATTTGTTTATCGAGTTGTTTATATATTTTTCTATACAAAGGCTTTCTAAATTTTGTATATATAGTCTAATTTTTAATCTTTTGTATGGATATGACATGTGTGTGGTATATGTATTGTATTAGTCAGGGTTCTCTAAAGAAACGGAAACAGGACGAATATATAGCTATATACAATTTATTGATTTGCTCACATGACAGAGCTCATGGAGTCCAACAGTAGCAGCACCGCACTGGAGAGGCTGAGAATCCAGGGAACTGCTCAGTCTGCAAGGCTGGATGTCTAAGTAGTCCCAATCTGGTGCTTAAGGCCCAATGGATTCCAGGAGATCTGCCAGTCTCAGTACACGCTGGGATCCGTAGGGTTGATCACAGCAGCAAGACAAAACTCACCAGTGAGAGAGGCAAGTCACAGGAAAAAAGGGACCAGCTCCCGCTGCCATGGCCTTTATTTTTTTTTTAATTTTTTTTTTAATTTTTATTTATTTTTGTATGTGTGTGAATGTAGTGTCTGCATGCAGGTCTGTGCACCCGTGTCGTGCAATGCCGCGGAGGTCAGAGGAGGGTCTCAGATTCCCCTGGAACTGGAGTTCTCCTGGAATTGGAGTTTCAGACGGTTCTCGGCCACCATGTGGGTGCTGGGGATCGAACCCGGGTCCTCTGTAAGAGTGGTAGGTGCTCTTAACCGCTAGGCCATCTCTCCAGCCCTGCCATGGCCTTTAATACTGCCTGCCAGCAGATGGTAGTGCCCACGATTGGGGTGGGCCATCCGGGTTGAGGTAGTCCAGTCCGAAGATCCTTTTTCTCTTATTTTTATCTTAGTCCAGTCAAGTTGACACCCAGGATTAACCATCACATGTATGATGTATACACATGTATGCATATGTATGTGTGTTCATGTGTATGAGTGGGTGCACACAAGCCACAGTGTCCATATGGACATCAGAGAACAATTTTAGCTGTCCCTTGACTCCTACCTTCTTCGATACATGGTCTATTGTTCCTTGCTGTATGCACTAGGCTAGCTGAGCTGTGAGCTTCCAGAGATTCTCCTGTCTCTGCCTCCCATCCTGCCATGGGAATTACAGACACACAGCATTGCACCCAGTTTCACATGGGTTCTGGGCGTCTGACAATGTAGCAAGCACTGGCCCCGCTGAGCTACCTGCCCAGCCACAGTCTCTATTTAATTAGTTTCCGAGTGTAAGTCTTGTTTGGAGTCTTCTTTCTCCCAGAATGGGTATGTAAATATCTCTAAGATTTTCTTGCAGGTATTTTAAAATTGTTTTATTGTCAAGATTTAATCATTTGACCTATTTGGTATTAATAAAGGTTATCTAAAACCTGGAAATTCTATTTTTTTCACTGTCTGACTGGAACATGGTCTGAGAGATTTGTGGAAGCATTGTTAACATCCTTTGACCCTAAGGACAAGGAGAGGTTTTACTTTAGACTTCTGGTTACTATGAATTAGGACCCCAACTCCGTGGCTTTTTCTGTTAGCTTGTAGGTTTTTCACCAATAAAAATTCAAGTTATTTCTCTCCAATACAGAAAATGGCTCATATTACAGTATTATTTCCCAACAGGCTATTAATTGGTTTGTCTCTTTGCACGCTTGTTCCAGACTGTCTTTCCTGAAAAACACAGAAACTCTGTTCTCCAAATGTTCTCTGAGCCACCTTTCTTATCTGTTGATTACTTCATTCATGAGCTCAGTAAATCTTCAATTTGTGTTCAATTTATTTTCATAGGAGTGTCATGTTTTCAACTTATTAGCAATTACATTTTGAAACTGGAATGCATCTGTGTGTTTAATATGATCATTACTGAATTTCATTCTCCTCCGTGTGAATGGTCAGGTGAGCCAGCTCCAGTTAGTACGTATTCTAACCGCTTCCCTCACTAAATCGCAATGCTTCATTTGTTCCACCCCCAAATAAAACCTGCTATGCTTAGTAAGCATGCATTATATAGTTTGTGTAAATATTACGTATCCTTGTCTGTGTTTAGTTCTGCCTCTTGAGTCTCTGGACAGTTTCTCACCCATTAAACTAGTCTTTTGCCAGTGCCATCAATTCTCTTTCCAGGGTATTTTGCTATCTGGGAAGCAGTCACCTTTAATGACTTTTTCTCAAAAGATTTCTCCTCTATTCATAAGTCCTAATTCTTCCATATCAATTCGAAGACCTTTTTTCCCTATTCTAAAAAGAAAAACCTATTTTGGATTTCTACTGAGAATCATATATTTATCTATTTACATATTTTTATGAAATTGGTGTTTTCTGATTTTGAGCCTTTCTGTCCCAGAACATGATATGTCTTTCCATTTGTTCAGCTTTTGCTTTATGTCTTTCAATAACAATTTTATGGTTTTCTTTATACGGTCCTGTATCTCGTTATAGTTACTGCTAAGTATTTTGTAGATATTGAACATGGAATGTTGTTTCACTGTTTCCATTTGCAGATGGTTTTTGCTACAAGAGAAAATTTATTGCTGTTTTATATCTTTACCTTCTATACAAATGCCTTGGTAAATTCTTGTTATTTTTAGTAGTTCACTTGATTTCACATTGGTTTAATCTTTCTCTGGCCTAGAAGTGCTTTCAGAGAAAAGCAGAACAATAGATAGCCCATAGGATTCCCTGCCTACCTCTATGCATTTATTTCAACAAACAGCCTATCCTTCAGCATGTTCCATTTTTTCCTAATGCCCTAAAATTTGCCATAGACGTGCTTTTTAGAATCATTGTTTAGGTCTTGCTTGAGAGAGAAGGAAACACCTTGCAGGAATGTAATCCACAAGGAGGTTGCCTAAATACATGTGTCTCAGGAGAGGGACCAGATCATGAAAAGACGTGATCCAGCGAGGCCTGGGACAGTGGAAAATCCCAGCAGCATCAGTAGGGAAAATGCTGTGCATTAGCAATGGGATAATATTATATTTTTAAATACTAGAGATGAAATAAGGTGACCAGAGGGTTGGGGAACAGGTTAAGATGGAAACAAGAAGTAGGTCCAGTCAAGGCAAGGTTTTACAGGACTTTGATCTTTGTAAGACAGCTGCCAAGACTTCTCCAGCCCTGGATATGGTCTTGGAAATCTGCACAAAACCAAAGATCTAAATATTCTCTGAAGCACTGTGTGCATTTTTCAAAAGGAAAGTGGCCTTATGTAAGCACTTTCAGAAGACAGCATTCAAAGTAGGAAATACCATTTCTTAGTATTTTTTGCCTCATCTAAACACTCCTTTGTAGTATTCCTGACTGTAAATTTTGTTTTATCTTTTGGGGGGGGGGAGTGGATAGTTCATTTCCTCCTGGCTTTTAAAATACAGTGAAAAGGGAAAGGATGGTTCTAGTCTGTTTTATGTAATAATATAGCAGTACTTGGTTTTATGTCATTTAATCATAGTGTTTTATAGTCTATAAAAAGCAGTCACCTTCTTAATTCAAATTAAACAATATTTTCCACAGGAAAAAGATTCACCAAAGCTGGATGTGGTAATACACACCTTTAACCCCAGCATTTGGGAGGTAGAGGCAGGCAGATATCTGCAAGATTTAGGACAGCCTAGTCTACACAGAAAGTTCCACGCTGGCAGGGGCTACAGGAAGACTGTCAAAAAAAAAAAAAAAAAAAAAAAAAAAGATTCACTAAGAACACATATGTTTTTCAAATCCACTTGTTCTTAGCATCAGCAATATTGAAAGAGGCATTTACAGCTAGCCTGTACTTGTTCTAAATGTCATGAGTGACAGGCTCTTAACATCAGAGGAAATATCTTCATTTACCATCATCTGAGTCAATATTGTTACAAGGGACATTTGATCGTCTAATAAAAAACACCAAGTCTTTCAGCTTGGAAGAACAGAAAAGGATTGAAATACTCTGATATCATTTTTCATGTGACCAAGAAAAGAAATGCTGCAGACAGAACAGCTGGATCCCCTTTAGGCTTTAACAGAGCGCACAGAAGGAGCAGCAGCCCTTGTTTTCACTAGGCTGCTGGGTATGAGCCCATGGCGGTCTTACAACTTCCCCTCGCCTTCTAACATTTCACTCCCAAAGACAGTCCTGGGGGCCCCTTGCAGTCGCTGCCCCCCAAGACCAGGATCCCCTGTGGGTCCTGCAGTTCCCGTCTTCCTCCTGTATCTCATCAACTTAGCTATGAGAAAGAGTTCTCTGCCCATCCCAGCCCTGACCTATTCCACAAATAAATGATTTTCATACTATTCTTCTAGGGCCCACAATAAAAAATAATAATAATAATAACCTTAACAACCCAAGTCATAAGCAAATTCAAAATAACTAAACAAAACTATTTTGGTCTTTTTGAGACAGGGTCTCCCTGTAGCCCCACGCTGTCCTGGAACTCACTGTGTAGACCAGGATGGCCTCGAACTCACTAAGATCTGCCTGCCTCTGCCTCCCAAGTACTAGTAAAGGCATGCGCCACAACGCCCAGCATACAAAACTATTTTTAAGAGATAATATTTCCTTGAAATGTGTAGTGTATTCTGTTCTATGTTTAGTTCTATTTCTGCTTTTTTTATTTTTTTTTATTTTCTATGTGTATGAATGTAGTGTCTGCATGCAGGTCTGTGCACCCGTGTCATGCAATGCCGCGGAGGTCAGAAGAGGGCGTCAGATTCCCCTGGAACTGGAGTTCTCCTGGAATTGGAGTTTCAGACGTTCTCAGCAGCCATGTGGGTGCTGGGGATCGAACCCGGGTCCTCTGTAAGAGCGGTCGGCGCTCTTAACCGCTAGGCCATCTCTCCAGCCCTATTTCTGCTTTTTTTTAAGGCTGACCAAGACACCCCCCCTCCCCAAATCAAGATTTAAGAATCTAGTACCAGGTCACAGTCCTTGGTTTGAACAAAGCTATCTCCTAGGAGCATAGAGATGGATCAGTGGATAAGGTGCTTGCTTGAGCAAGCGTGAGGACCAGAATCTGGATTTCTAGAATCCACATAAAATCCAGTCTCAGTCTCAGCAGCACAACCTATAGCCCCAGGACTGATGAAGGTCAGATGCAGGCAGAGCCCGTTGCCCACTGGCCAGCCAGTCCAACCAAAACTGCAAGTTCCAGGTTTAGTGAAGGATCTGTCTCAAAAAATTAGGTGGTGAGTAATAAACACCTGAAAGCAACCTCTAGTCTCCACATGCACACACATATGGATGAGCATGTAAGCCCACATACAAACATGCATGTGTACACATGTACCACACACACACACACACACACACACACATACCAAAACAATTCTTTTAAACTGTCTTCCGGGGCTGGAGAGATAGCCTAGCGGTTCAGAGCACCGACTGCTCTTGCAGAGGACCCGGGTTCGATCCCCAGCACCCACATGGCAGCTGAGAACCGTCTGTAACTCCAATTCCAGGAGAACTCCAGTTCCAGGGGAATCCGAGACCCTCTTCTGACCTCCGTGGCATTGCACGATACAGGTGCACAAACCTGCATGCAGACAGTACATTCATACACATACAAAAATAAATTTAAAAAATTAAAAAAAAATAAATAAATAAAATAAACTGTCTTCCTCTGAGCATGAATAGTACTGTGAGAAGAAGAGCCTGGAGGGTAAATACCTGGTCAGAGGGTGTGAGGGCAGAGCTGCAGCAGGCAGAGGAAGGCTAAGGTACTGCTCACCTTGGCAGCCTATGACAGCACACAGCATCCACGCCACAGATCCCACACAGTTCTAAAGCAAGTAATAGCTAATTCCTTTAGCTTGAAGAACCACTGAATTATAGTAAAGTCTAGCTTAGATAGCTCAGCCTTCTCTCAGATCTAAAGCCCTGAATTGGAAAATCATTCATTCATTCCTCATGCTGTCATTAAATACATAGATTAGCTGAGCATCTACTTCATGTCAGAAAGCAGAAACCAATAGGTCATCATCACATATTATACCATATTCTGCCCTCTTTGTGCTGAAGCAGAATAGAAAGGCAGGGAAAATTAAGGGAACATAGGAAGGGAAAGGAACCCAACCCTGAAATCTGGTTGTAGCCTCTTATCCACTGAGAGTCAAGAATTCCACACAGTTCAGAAAATTTGCAATGAAGCTTGCCTAAGAAGACACAATATTCCTTCTATGTTGAAGTGTTTCAAATAAGAATGTTGAAATAGCAACGGGTCATGCTTAAGGCCTAAGTTTTCTCCTTTGCCAGCTGTAAACTTACATACAGGTTTTTAGGAATCTCACAAGCAAGACTATAAACTGCAATTATAGTAAAAGATTCCTCTTAAACTTCTTGTACCTTGGGGCTGGAGAGATGGCTCAGTGGTTAACAGCACTGGCTGCTCTTGCAAAGGACCCGGATTCAGTTCCTGGCACCCACATGGTGGCTAACAATCCATAACTCCAGTTCCAGGGGATGCGATGCCCTCTTCTGACTTCCATGGACATTGCACGACACAGATACACTTACATACATGCAAGCAATATACTCATAAAATAAAATAATTAAAACATTTTTAAAATAAACTTGAGAGTGACTCTCTCTTAAGAAGTCCACAACTACATATCTCTATTAAACTGCACGTCTAAATCTATGTTTAAATCCCTTCTTAATAATCTCCAATTCTGCTTCATAATGGCTTGTCCAGAAAATCTTTTCTGTGATGAAGTCAAGAATCCCAGGTTCACCTGAGCAGAAGTCTCTAAAAAGAACTTCTCCAGCTGTGTCAGATGGAACTGTGTCCCTGGCCTCCCCTTGCCACTGAGAGTCTTAACATCCAGGAATAGTTAGTCATTGCCACTAATCGGACCAGGGACCAGAAAGCTGGAGATGCACTGTAAACAGGAAGTACCCCTGCTGATGGTTTTGGAGGGGATGACACACTCAGACATTTTTAGCCCAGTCATACTTGACTGAATTTTGATTTTGAGCCCTGGGAACATCTGGCAATATCAGGATATATCTCCAGCTGGCATCACTGAGACTTGTTCTGGGAGTCTAGCAGGTAGAGGCAGCAGACAGTGTTATTAAGTACCTACGGGGTACAGAAGAGTCTCCCATAACAGAGTCATCTAGCCCAAGACACAATGGTCCTAAAGTTAAGAACCCCTGTGTGGTGATGTGAATGAGAATATCCCATAGGCTCCAAGTATTTGAATGGTTTTTCTCTAGTTGGTGGTGCTGTTTGGGAAGGCTGTAGGAAGTGTGGCCATGCCAGAGGAAACATATCACTGCGGGCAGGCTTTGAGAGACCTTAAGCCTTGCCAGCTTGTCCATTGGTGTCTGCTTCTTGTGCCTACTTGAAGATGTGATCTCACTCGGCTTTCTGCCACCATGCCCCCTCTGTCATTATGGACTCCCTCTGGTAGAGTAAGCTCAAATAAACTCTTCCTTTTACAAGTTCCCTTGGTCATGATGCTTTAGCACAACAGAAAAGTAACTAATACACCCTGCTTGGTTTTTCTGTTAGGACCAGTTCACATACTGTGAGCTTCTAAGAGCCAGGAAGGTCAACGTTGGAAAGCAAAATCATTTTTACGGGGATGCTAAGACTTAGTCCTGGTTATAAACAAATAAAACATCTTTGAAACAGTGGGAGATAATGGGGATGAAGTCAAAATTAAGTGATCATGTGTGTAAATGAACTGTCCCCAGAGGGCGGAGGTATTTGTGGAGAAGGTGTAGACTGAGGATTGGTAGAAAAACAGAGAAAATACACAGAGCCTAGGAAATACACAAATGCCAGATATGACTCTCATCCTGACCCTCTAAAGCAATCCTGTTTATAGTCAAACCCACAAACCAATCACATGAACCAACACATTCACCTAGTACTGGGCATTGGATAATTCACCTAGCCACATTCACCTTTTCAAGAAGTGGGTGAATTCTTAAATACATATGTTAGGCTTTAACAAATTGAAGAAAATTAGCTAAAGTTGGCTAAAGTGTCATTCTAAGCCAATAAAACAAGATGAGATGTTAAGAATGCCCTGCCCACTCTGAGGGTAGCCTATCACCAAAGCTACTAACACACAGCAATACATGCTAATGAGTTAAGTTTTAGAACTGGTCCTTGTAAATAGTTAAGCTTTAGTCCTCTCAAGTTATTCAGATATAGGAAAAATATAGACCCAAATTACTCTACCATTAAATTGTCAAGAGGAAAGGGGTGCACTGTCCAAAAGTTATACTCAGAAATCTTCTGGAAAAACTTTCCTGATATACCTTTCAAGAAAACCAGATTTTCAGTTTCATTGTTTTTAAATAGCTGTGAACAGTTAGCATTTTGTCTTTGTTTTTAAGACTTTGGGGGGGGTTTCTAAAAAGTAGTCTGTTGTAGTAGAAGCAGACACTGCATCTGAGATCTCCTGAGCCCAGCTCAGGTACCAGAGCGGGCTGAAGAGCTGCCACCCCCCCATCCCCCTCAACCCCCATCCCCCGCCAACTGGGATTATGAAGAGCCATCTGAAGGAGGCAAGCAAAGCAAGCCTTCAACATAGTGAAGAGGCATTTAGGACTCACATTGGAATACAGGCAAGGAGAAGCCCATATGCCAGGATCACGAAGAAGAGACAACACTGGAAAGGGGCAGGATAATCCCGTGCCAAGCTTTACCAACCCTATGGAAGACTCCTGCTGTGGGATCCCTCTGGGGATGCCCCAGGACACAGATATCAGAAACACAATTGGGATCATATTTAAAGAACTACAAGATCATAAAGAACAAATTAAAGAACTAAGAAAAGAGAATGAGGAACTCAAGAAGGACCGAGAGAGAGAGAATGACAAGCTCCGGAAGGAAGTAGAAACACTGAAAAGATCTCATGCTGAAAAAGATAAACAAACCAACCAGCGAACCAAAGAGCTACAAAAAGAGATCGAGAAGCTCCAAAAAGAAATAGAAATACTAAAGAAATCAGAAGAGGAAATGAAAAAGGAAATCAAACACTCATCCATTCAAGAGGAAAGGAATGGAAAAAGCCTCAGAAGCAGAATGGAGGAAGCAGAACAAAGAATATCAGACCTGGAAGATAACACAGAACAACTAAAAACCTCAAGGAAAGATTATGAAAAATTTAAAAATACACAAAAATGGAACAACCAGGAGCTGTGGGACACTATGAACGAAGATCCAAATACTTGCCATCGATAGGAATAGAGGAAGGAGAAGAATCTCTAGAGAATGGTATTGATCAGTAACTTCAAAAGAATAATAGATAGAAAAAATCAAATAAAAACAAACAAAAAAAAAAAAAAAATACAAGAAGCACATAGAACTCCAAACAGACAAAGATCAGAAAGAATATTTCCACACACATCATAGTTAAAAGTGCTAGACATCCCAAAACAAAGACAAAATTCTTAAAGCCACAAGGAAAAACAACCAAGTGACCTATAAGGGGAAACCTATCCAGAATAACAACCACTTCTCAGGCAAACATGAAGGCAGAAGAACCTGGAGCAAAGCATTCCCAGTGTAAGGGACAATAGATGCCAACCACAGTTACTATACCCAGCAAAAATGTCATTATAGTTGAAGGAGAGAGAAAAACCATCCAGTACATAAACAATTGAAAGAATACACATGTCCAGCAAAACCAGACCTTCAGAGAATATTGAAGCAATCAAATAACATGAAGAAGAGGAGCAACCAACCCCAGGCACCTAGAAAGAGAAATACATAAAAGCATAACTGCAGAAGTAAGAAACCTAAACCAAAACCGCAGATGGATTAGGCAAAAGGAAGCCACACAACCTATCAGTCATAACCTAATCTTAATGGACACTAATTCCCAATTAAAGACATAGACTGGGAGATCTGGATTAGGAAACAATATCCATCGATATGCTGTCTACAAAAGAACACACCTTAGCCTCAACGGACCGCACCACCCCTTAAAGTGAAGGGAGGAAACAAATATTCCAAGCAAATGCGACAAACACAGAAAGCAGGTGTTGCTATTTTACACTATCAGTACAAATGACTTCAAAGTAAAAGAAACTCAGAAGCAGACAAGAAGGCCATTACATTTTCATCAAAGGAACAATTCATACCAGGTTTCACGATATATGAATATATTGCCCCAATTCTGGACACCACAAGCTTTATAAAGACATCTCCAGGTACCAAAGAACAGACTAACGCCCAATAACTCATAGTGGGATAGATACCCACCTGAGTTCCTTTGCGATGAGTCAACAGGACAAATGAAAACAGGGGACATCTGCAACTGAACGATATGATACACCAAATGGACCTCATAGACCTCACCCGGAAATTCCACCTAATAAAGAGAATACCATTTCTACTCAACACCCCAGGAACATTTCCCGAAAATCGACCCAATCGGACAGAAACAACCGTTACAAATACAAAAATTAAAAATTTGTTGCATTCTTCAGACCAGCTGTGCAATAAAGCTCATACTAACACCAGGACAAGCCTTCCTGCCTCACAAGAACACACTGGAGACTAAACAAGACACTCTTTTTTTTTTGCTTTCTATTTTCTATATTTGCTCTTACTGATGTCGTGACTTTTTTAATTTTTTTTTAAGGGATTCTACAATATTTTTATGCAATTGTTGCAGATAACATTGCATGTTAACTCAGTATCGTCATAGCAATCAGGTAATTGGTGCATTCTGCAAGTACTATGTCCAAATTTTGAACAACCCAAGGTTCCTATAGTCATAGTTGGAGAAGCTTGTATTGCACAGGCATGTTGATCAATCAGGAGTCCAGACTATATCCTGTAGTCTCATGATTCACCCTATCTCTCCACAGCCTTACAATTCTACCATGCCTCCTCTCTTCCGCAGTTTGTTCCCTGGATTTGTGAAAGGGGCACAAATGGGTAGAGAAAAATCAAACAGCCTAATTTCTTTGGAGTTGTTTCATTTTGGACTCCCAGCTGTTCAGTTGTACTCCCTTCACTGGGATTGACCGCTTTCTCCAGTCATACCCTTTTTCGTCATACTCACAAAGCTCAAGCTATGGAGTTACAGGCATTTAAGCCGGTAACCACTATTGTGTCCAAGCTAAGCTTTGAGCATAGACACAGATCTGTGGTATGCTAATCCCGCAAAGCTGTTTGTTCTGTACAAGGGTGACAAGGTTCTTATTGTGGCTTATAACATCTCCTAACCACTAGAGGACATAAGCATTGTGCTTGCTGTGAGTTTATTCCTCCAAGGAGAGCAGCTAATAGCCAAATAGATTTGGATATATCAGACACATGCCTGCCACTGTCTGCACAGCATAATCTCAGGCTGTGACGGTGTTGAGCTGATTATTTCAGAGAGCGTTGTTTGTCTCAGGGAGACCAATATTTTGCTGTATTCTCTTAGTGGCTCTTTGTAAATGCTCCTCTTAAGCATCTCACGGCCTAGTGTCCACTTGACCAAGTTGAGTCTCTTACACATTTTCCATGCCCAGTGTCTTCGACCACGGAGAATACTGCCTTTCCGACTGGCATATATCCACTGATGAGCAAAGAGGCCTTTTATAATTGTTGTGGGGGCGGGTGTTGAATCCCTAGCCAAACATCTCCTAGGCTAAATATTCATTGCTGATCGTCAGAGCTTTCCTGTAGTAGATATTTTGCTTACTTACACAATTATAAACACTTTTATATTGAATTTGGCTCTAGATTATGGAAAATATCCTTTCAACGTTTCCTATGCCTATCAATCAGTTATAGTTCGCCTGTTTTATAGGAAATTCCACTGTAACAATGGCTCAATTTACAGTTAGGTTGGTTTTCATTACCATCATGTTTTCTTTTCCTAAAGAACGGGGAGAGGTAGCGAAAGGTTATCAGATCTCAGGTCTTATTAGCCAAATTATTAACAGTTCATCCCCAATATTATCAGAGAGATGCTCAGCTGTTCTGTGACTCAGACAGTCTGAGGTTCCCTTCCTTTTATGTTCAGACTGGGTCACCTCTCGCTGGCATTTCCCACGTTCATCTGCACAAGCCATAAGCTTGTATGTTTTTCAGGCATTTAGATGGGTGATTTTTGACCTGTGGGAACATAAAATCTCCTCCCATTATTAGTGTTAAGATCAGAAAAATTGAAAATTTAATCACCAGGATTAGAAACCAACAGAGTTTTCCATTTGCTATCCCAGAAAGGCTAGTAACCCCACCTCCCACCTCCTCTTTTTTTTTTGTTAGTGTTTTATGGTTTGACCTATTAGATGCCTAAGTTTATTACACATCCCAAAACATGGAGCCAAGGCATAAGCTTCATTCAAATGTTACCCAAACTGGTTCTCATTGACTGTATGCTATATTTGGGAAGCAAATTTAAGCATAGTTCGTGCTAAATTGGCCGACAAGTAAAAGAGAAAGGTAGAAGGTGATGCGGGTTATGAGAAAAAATTATAGGGCCGTTCTGTATCCTTAACTCCGAGACAAATGAGAATAATACAATCCAAGGATAATTTTTATGTCCGATTAGTTCAATTGTAGGTACCATGTCCACCAAAACCTAACACCGTAAATTAAACTAACTTAATACATTCACTAAGCCATTAAAATGTGATATATATTGCTTGGGCAGAGTTTGAGTACCCGCTAAATAGAATTTTACCCAAGCAAACTTAGCATTTGCTCTTTAACGCTTATAGACCTGGATAAGACTTCTACTTATTTGGTAAGTGAAATTAAGCTTAATTCTTAATGTCCTACAAGACAAGAAAAGTGTATACGGGGTGCTAGCTGTGTGATTCAGAAAACATATAGAGACAACCCATACAACTAGAAATAAACACAACTAGCATTTTATATTCCCAGTTAGTCAAATGTCAGTATCTAGCTCCTTTTCTTTTTTTTCAGCACAAGATTCCTTATATAAATACAATTATTCTCAAGCAGTTTGTGCCCCGCCCACAGGAGCCAAAGGGGTCCTCACATCCAGCTACGGAGGGGCTTGAATGTTCAAATCAAGTTGATCAAATCTAGTTCCAGACCTATATGGTGTTTCCTCCTATTCACCACCATGCAAGCAGCCCCTACAATATCCACTCCCCGCTTCCACAGATTGTTCTTCAGGCTGCAGATGGGGTCACAGGTGGCAAAGAAACCACAACAGTCACTTTGTTTGCGATGATGTCGTCTTGGACTCTAATCAGTTCTGGCTGTTTCCTTCGTGGGTGACAGCATTCCAGGGGACAGGCTTTCAAATCTACTAATGAAGCACAAGTGATATAGTATATAGTTATTTCAAAAACATTGCTAGTTATTATGGTAGGTTACTTTGTATAGACACAGATGTCTGGACTGTGTCTTAAATCCCTGGATTACTATTTTTTTTCCCTAGAGCAGATGACCAAGGTCCTCTACGTGGCCTATAAATCTCCTAATCGCTTCGAAGGTATAAGCTTGTGTGCAACATCCACCGAGTTATTCCATCCAGAGGATGAGAGCTATATCAATAAAGGTTGGGATATACTAGCATATGTCTGCCTCTGCTCACAGTATCTACCAGCAATTCTGGGGTGTAGCGATGTTCGGTGGAGGATTTAGCTTTGACTCAGGGAGACCCAAATTGCTTTAATGTGTTCAGCTGGCCTTTGGTAACACTCTGGATATTCCAGAGACCAACTGAACTTGGTTGTGCGATCTCGATACTAATCCTCCCTGGTTACATTAGGTCATTGACCAGCAGGGCGGACTACCACCCTCTTTTCTTGCAGGATTCCCAGTTTACAGGCCAATAAGCGCATAACCTTTTGGGGGGGGGCTTGGGTCCCTGGCAGCATCCCATTGGCAGAATAATCCATTGCTGCTATATCAGTGCTCTCTGTATGAATTATATGAACTACTTAAAAAGACTTTAGTTATTTTGTTTCTGATAGACGAATATCTTTTTACAGTTCCTATTATAGTCAATAAAGAAAGCAGTTTATTCTCAGGTTTTATAAGACATTATATCTATAACAGTCAGCTCTAATTTATAGCGTAAAGGATGACTTCATTACCACGCTGTTTTCTTGGTTCTGATGAAAAAGAGGTAAGGAAGTCTCATCATCTTAGAAACCTTGCTGCAACGTAGAAGGTAAATTCAGTTTATCGTAGCACTCACTTAATGAACGTTACAAATAGCCGACAGAAGTTGATGTATCAAGAAAATTAAAGAAACATTCTTAAAACTGTTAAATCGTCACTATCTAGTTAGCGGAACATTGCAAATAGCAACTCTTAAGAGTATCACAATCACCCCGATAAGACTGGCCAGGATCAAGAAAATCAAATGATACCTAACGTGTGGAGAGGTTGTGTGGGCAAAGGGAAATCATCCATGCTGGTGGGAGATGTACAACTTTGGTACGGCCACTGATGGAAAGCAATGTGGAGAACTTGGAGAGTACGTCATAAATTAGAGCTTGCCACTTTGACCAGTCATACCACTCTCGTAGGTATAGCTACCCACAAGACTCATCTTACTGCAGGCAATACTGCACAGCTATATTCTATTGACAGGCTCGTGTTCACAATAGCAAAAAGCTTGGAAACCAACCCAACATGCCCACTACAATGATCAAGTGGATGAAAAACTGTGGATCACACTGTACCACCCCAAGACACTCTTCTGAATAATGAATGAGGTCCAAGAAGAGATAAAGAAATAAAAACCAGTCCTGGGAACTGAATGACAATGACAATACAACACAACAAACCTATGGGCATACCTAAAAGCAGTCCTAAGATGGAGAAGTTATAAGCCCTGGGTTGCCTTCATTAGGAAAAACAGAAAGAGCACAAGTGAATGGATCTAGCACTACAAGCTAAAGCACTTGAGAGGTCAGAACAACGATTGAACCCTAAATGCCAACACCAGGAAGTAATAAAAAAAATCAGAGCAGGAAACAAGTGACAATAGAACAAAGAAAACAATACAAAAAATCCAATTAAGCAAAAACAGTTGGTTTTCTGAAAGATATAAACAACACGACTAGCACAGACCTCTAGCCCAGATAAACAAAAGAAAACGGCGACAACTCAAATCGAATACAGTGCGGTGATGAAAGGGAATATCACAACAGAAAGGAAAAGATCCACAAAATATTATGGTAATATTACAAGAACCTATATCTACCAAGTTTGAAACCTAGAAGAAATGGATGAATATCTTGAAATCCTGGAAATCACTCAAAGCTCGGTCCGCCGCCTCCAATGAAGAGATCAGCAGCTTACCGACCCATAAACAATGAAGAAATTAGGCAATGTATAAGAAACCTTCCAACTAAGAAAAGCCCAGGCCAGACGGTTTCACAGCAGAGATCTATAAAACATTTAAAAGAGACCTACAACCATTCATTTTACTTGATCGACTGTTTACATGAGGCTCACAATGCACGAGGGCGATATCGTCCCAAATTCCTTCCTATTGAAGCCAGGATCCATCTATTACCAAAACCAGGCAAAGATCGAACTAAAAAGAATTATAGACACATCTCCCTCATGAACACAGATGCCAAAATCTATAACAGGATACTGGCAAATCGCATACAGACCCACATCAAGAAGTCATCATGACCAAGTTGGATAAATACCAGAAATGCAGGAATGGTTTAACATAAGAAAAATTGAACATCATCAAATCACATAAACGGAATCAAGGATAAAAACTACACCATCATCTCCAATTGATGCTGAAGAAAGCCTTTGACAAAATTCGACATCATCGATCCTTCTATGCTTAAGAGTCTGCTAGACGGAATTGGATTGGAGGGATAATTTCTCAATGTAATCAGAGCCATTTACAGGAAACCCATAGCCAAGATCATCCTAAATTTGGGGAAAGACAGAACATTCCCTTACAGGTAAGGTGAACTTGGCAAGGCTTGGGCCCCCTGTCACCATTCTCTTCAATATAGTCCTTGAAACACTTGCTAGAGCAATAAGGCAAGAAAAAGGATATTAAAGGAGTAATAATTGGAAAAGAGAAAAGCTATCCCTTTTGCTGATGATACGATTGCTTACTTTAAGGGATGCTAAGAATTCCACCAGTAAACTCCTAGAGATACGATTAATCAGCTTGATATGCAAAGTGGCAGGATACAAAATTACAGCTTAAAAATAAATGGCCTTTCTTTACCAAGAACAAACAGAGCAACGAGAAGAAATTCAAAAGATGGATCTTCCACTCTATCACCTAGCCCTTCAGCAAGAGCAATATGAAATACCTAGGAAAGAACCTAAACCAAAGACCTCCTCAGACAAAAATTCTTAAACCTTTAAAGAAACTAACTTCGGAAGAAGACATCAGAAGAATGGAAAAAACCTCCCATGCCCATGGGGATTTAGAGGAAATATTAACATTGTAAAAATGTCATTTTACCAAAACTCTTGCATAGATTTTACACTATCCCGATCAAAATCCCCGAGTTTCTTCAGCCATGCCGTTGGAAACCCAACGTTCTTAATTCGAATTTGAAAACAAAAAGACCCTGAATAGCCAAAACAGCCATGAGTGAAAAGAGCTACACAGTGGGGACATCTCTATACCAGACTTCAAACGTTACTACAGGGCTATAGTCATATAAATACAGCCTGGTAATGGCACAAGAAACAGACCTGTTGACCAATGAACAAAACCAAAGATCCAATTCTGAGCACACACTACAATTTTGGCCATCTTATATTTGACAGGGGGCCAAGAAGGTCCACAATGGAGAAAAGACAGCATCTTCAGCAAGTGGTGTTGGCAAAACTGGGATCACCACTTGTAAGATAGTGAACATTAAACTCCTATTTCTTGCCCTGTACAAAAGTAACTCCAGATGGATTAAAGACCTCAACGTGAAAGATCCAAATCTGAAGGTGATAGAAGGAAAAAGTTGGCAGCAGACTCCAAGACATAGGCGTAGGAACGACTCTAAACTCGAGCCCAGCAGCTGCACACGAATTAAGGTCGACAGTTGACAAATAGACCTCATTAAACTCAAAGTTCTGTACATCAAAAGAAACAGATCAAGGGAAGTCAAGAGAAAATCCAACGAGTGGGAGGAACCTTCAACCGCGATACATCTGACAAAGATTAATTTCAGAAATATATAAACCACGTCAAAAAACAAAGAAAAAAGGTAAAAAACAAGAATGACCCCGCGCCCAGAAATTCAATAGATGGAGCAAAGAATGAACAGAGACCTTCACAAGTGAGGAAATTAGAGATGTCTGAGAACACCTCAAGAAGTGTTCAAAATCACTAACAAGTAATGAAGGAAATGCAAGTTAAAACCATTAAGATATCATCTTTACTCCAATAGGACGGTAGATCTAAGAAAACAAATGATACCGAAGTGCTGAGAGGTTGTGGGGAAGGGGAACACTCATCCACTGCGTGGGAAGGTAAACTGTGCAGCCCAATGAAAGCAGTGTGGAGAACCTTGGAGACTTGAAATGAACTGCCACCTGACCCAGCCATACCTTTCCTGGCAAGTCCCTCAAGACTTACGCCCACCACAGAGATACTTGCACGCCATGTTTATTGCAGCTCTCTCACAAAGCAAGGAGCTTGGAACCAAACCTAAATGACCTCAACCTGAACGAGGACAGAGAAAAAGTGGACATCTACACCATGGAGTTCTATGGCAGCAGTAAAGAAAGACGACTCACGAGCTTTGCAGAAAATCGCTGAAGCTAGAGACAATCATGCTGAGTGAAGTACCACAGTCCCAGGAAAAACAACGATCGAATGGTACCCCTCATCTGCGGATGCTATGCCAATACCCAGTTGTAAGTATTTCTTGTGTAGGCCCCCCTGAGCTTTTGTCCAAAGCAGTCGGGCGTAATACATATGGAAACAAACAACAACAAAAAAAGAAAGGACTGCATCACAAGACTGACTGAAACAGTGAACTTTCTGCTCAAAACAGTCAACTTCCTCATGGAGAATATTGAGAAAGACTAAGAGATGAAAAGCATGTTTGGCAGAATGCATGAGCTCTGGCTGGGTGGGGGAATGGGTGGGAACATGGGTCTAGATTTGTTAAAAAAATAAAAATAAATTTATGAAAAAAATAAATAAATAAACCTAAGTAATTAAAAAGGGGGGGGGGGGCTGGAGAGATGGCCTAGCGGTTAAGAGCGCCGACCGCTCTTACAGAGGACCCGGGTTCGATCCCCAGCACCCACATGGCGGCCGAGAACCATCTGAAACTCCAATTCCAGGAGAACTCCAGTTCCAGGGGAATCTGACACCCTCTTCTGACCTCCACAGCATTGCACGACACGCGGGCAGACAGTACATTGATTGATACACATACAGAAATAAATAAATGCCAGGCGTGGTGGCGCGCACCTTTAATCCTAGCACTTGGGAGGCAGACGCACGCAGATCTCTGTGAGTTTGAGGCCAGCCTGGTCTACAGAGTGAGTTCCAGGCCAGCCAGAGCTACAGGGAGACCCTGTCTCAAAAAGACCAAAAAAAAGAAGCAGACACTGCAGATTGCCTGTCTAGATAGCCTAGTTCTCTCCTACCTTGTTTTCAGTCTTCAGGAGTAACTGTAGAAGGTGTGGGGACGGCACCATTATCAGATAAGGAAAAACTAGCTGGAACAGCCTGGAAAGCCCGTCCTTAAAATAGCATGCTCTGCACACTTTAGCCTGGTGATTCTTGTGTTCCCAAGAGAGAAAGCCCTGGGCTCTGCAGGGTCCTGCCCCCATGGTGCAACTTAGCTCCCCACACAGACAGGTTCTAGCTGCTTTGCATCTTGCCTGAGCCTGGGGAGACCTGCTCGTCATGATTCCCAAGTATCTGCTGCCCCTAGCAGTCTAATCTGTAAAGAATAAATCTGCTTCCTGTGACTTGTGTGCATGTCTGATCTCATCAGTGTTGGTACCACCACAGTGATTAGAGTGTGCCCCTTAGGACTGCCATGAATGTTCAGAGAGCCTGCTACTCATGGGTTCAAACACTAGAAATGGGTCTAGGAAAGGTGTTTCCCCTAAAAAAAGTGTTCTTTGAACCCTTATACTCTAAATTCTTGAGTAGCAAAATGACATTTCTGCTAGGTTAAAATTTAGCAGCTCTTTTCTTCCAGAGAATCATCTGTCATACTCCTGAAAAAATACCTGAACTTTTCAAATGCCTTTGTCCTTGTTGAGTATATCAAACTCTCCTTTAATTTTCACCATTTGGAAAGGCGTTCATCATATTTAAAGCCTGAGTACATTACTTGGCACCAAAACCACACACTGCAGTATTTTGAAGATGAGGCTGGTTTATGGCATTGCTTCCCTAAAGACAGGCTATGAGATGGTTGACAATTACTGTTCCTCATCTGGCCTCAGGGTCTCTAACAAAGGAGCAGAGAGCAGAAAGCAATTAGAAAAATCAGGCAGAGTGTCAGCAAAGTAGCACAATGTGGCACCTTGCAGAATCACCAAGGAGAAGGATTAAGGAAAATCATCCAAAGTAATTACTCCAAAGACCAGTGGGGATGAGACAAATCTCCCACAGGTTCTCAAAATGTATCCTAATATTCTCAACCCAGGTGGACTGAAGGAATGATTTGCCTGTGTGATCTCATAGAATAAAGAATACAGTTCAGAAAATCTCCAATTTAAATGTGCACCTGCAAGTATGCACATGCCACCCTAGACTCTTGTGTTTTCACCTCAGTTCCTTCTAATTTGCAATTTCTCCCTCTTGCTCTGTACCCACCTCTTTCTCTTCTTGTCCTCCCCCTTACACTTATGTGCATATATATGTATATAGATACATATATATGCCAAAATGTATATGTGAATGTATACACAAAAAGCTTTTAATCTTTTTCATTTTAAATTTTTATTTATTTGCATTTTATGTGCTTCAATGTTTTGCTTGCTTGTGTGTAAGTGAATCACAAGTGTGCAAGGCCTACAGTGGCCAGAAGAGGGCACTATATCCCCTGGAACAGGAGTTAGGGGCAGTTATTAGCCCCCACATGGGTGCTGGGAACCAAACCTGCAAGAGCAGCAAGTGTTCTTAAATGCCGAGCTATCTCTCCAGCCCCATTTTTTTCAGTTACATATATCATCCATTCTCTGTGTTTGTGTATGTGATTTGCATGTGCCACAGCACACATGTGAAAGAGATCAAAAAATAATAAATAAATTTTTTTTTAAAAAAGAAAGAGGTCAAAGGACAGCCTAATGGAATTGCCCCTCTTCCTCTACCCTGTGAGTTCTGGGGACCCAACTCAGGTCATCAGTCCTGGAAGCAATCACCTCCATTCACTGAGCCCTCTCTGCAGCCCTGAAACTTTTACGTTGCAGGGCATGGTGGCACATGCTTTTAATCCTAGCACTCGGAAGGCAGAGGTAGGTGGGTCTCTGTGAGTTCAAGGCCAGCCTGATCTACAAAGCAAGTTCCAGGCCAGCTGGGGCTCCAGGGAGACCCCATCTCAAAAAGACAAATAATAATAATAATATTAATAATAATAAGATTAGATGTGGTAGCACACACCTGTAATCCCAGGAGGTAGTATCAGGAGGATCAGAAGTTCAAGGTCATCCTCAGCTACTTAGTAAGTTCAAAGCCATGATACCTGGTCTCAAAACAAAACAAAAAGTTAAAAATAAAGAGTATTTTAAAATTTTTGTAATCTTGCGTAGCCCAAATTCAATTTCTTACTAAGGCATTCTATTTTTAAATGAATATAAATAAACTTCCTAGTAAATGTAGTATCTTTCATTCACCTAGATACACATAAGTAGATCTTATTGGCTATCCAATTAAAATCATTAATTTAATTATTTTTATATGTATGAGTGCTTACATGTATGTACATGCACCATGTGTGTGAAATTTCTGCAGAGGTCAGAGGATGGCACAGGATCTCCTGGAACTCCCCTGGAGTTACAGATGGTTGGTAGCCACTATATGGGTACTGAGAACTGAACCTAGGTCTTCTGTAAGAGCAAACAGTACTCATAACCACTAATCTACCTCTTCAGGCCCTGGTTATCCTGGTTATATTTAAAAAATAAACATTTCATAGTAAACAAACTGCATAGCAATGGTATTTTCTAATATTTATTTGTTTCCCTAAGCCATTAAGTTATAAGCACTAGATAAAAACTCAGCAAGGAAAACTATAGTTTGGGACTAGGGGGTGGCTATTTACCTTAAAAGGTTAGCCTATTTTACAATGCAAGACTTTTGATTTGAAGACTTTTGAAAATTTTATGAAAATTGCTTTGGTAAGAGTTTGCCTTTTACATGCATATATGCATATTTTGGAGTGATGCATATTAGAAGGAATAACAACAACAACAAAAAGACTGGGTCAAAGAACTGACTAAAACGGTGAACTTCTGCGTCGAGAATTTTGAGAGATTAAAAAAAAGATGAAAAACATGTTTGGCAGAATGCATGAGCTCTGGTGGGGTAGGGGTGCAGGGAGGGGGCACGGGTCTAGATTTGTTTTGAAATTTTGTATGAAACACACAAAGCTTCAATAAAAATTGGCTTTGGCCAGGCGTGGTGCTGCACACCTTTAATCCCAGCACTCGGGAGGCAGAGGCAGGCCGATCTCTGTGAATTCAAGGACAGCCTGGTCTACAGAGTGAGCTCCAGGCCAGCTGGGACTAAAGGGAGACCCTGCCTCAAAAATACTGAAAAAAAAAATTGGCTTTGAAAAAAAAGGTTGCCTTTTAAATTTTATATTAAATTTTATTTATTCATTATTTAGTGCACGTGTGGGTGCTCACCACTGTGCATGTTTGAGTTCAGAGGACAACTTCCAGGGGTGGATTCTCTCCTTCCACCATGTGTCCTAAGGACTGAACTCGGGGACAAGCATCTAGACAGACAGAACTTGCCTTTAACAGAGATATTTAGCCTTATTTGAATTTGGGGCTCTTTCTATGCTTCTAGGCTGGCCTCAAACCCCTAATTTTCAGCCTCAAACTCCTGAGCACTGAGATTACAGAGAGGCCCACTTTTTTTTTTTTTCAGAGTTTTCAAATTTTAATATTTGGTTAAACAAAATACATCTTTTGTAAACAACCCCAGCACAAGGCCAACAGAAAAGGGGAATGAAAGTAAGACAAAGCCTAGGGATGCCCACCTAGGGCGTCAGGATCAGGCTGCCCTTCCATGAAGGAAGTGGCATTTTGCCCTTGGGCATCAGCATGGGTCCCTGTTCCTAAGCACCAGAACTGGGTATGAACAGAACCAGCCCTGAAGTGCTTAAGCATCCCCGCATATCCCACTGGCTTGTGGACTGTGTACATGGGACTCCTTAGAAGTGACATCGGCCTCAATACATCCCTCCCATGTTAATGTCAGGTCTTCGGCAGCAGGGTCTTATTGCCTCTCCTCCTGTAGGTATCCCAACCTAGAGGCAAGGAGCCCTTACCTTTTGTAGGGCCTTGGATCCCCTGGCCAACATCCACCTGGTAGAACAATCCATTGCTGATGTCAGAGCTCCTGTATTAATATATTTTGCCTGAGTGCATAGTCCTAGGACTTTAGTATTATATTTGGTTCTGAACAGAGAGTAATCCCTTCCACAGTTCCCATGTCTAGTAGTCAATTAAAGAAAGCAGTTTTACCGGTTTTATAAGAGATTACCTCTACAATAGTTGTCTCCAATTTACAGTTGGGGAGCGACCTCATCATTGTCATATTTCTCCTTGTTCTATGGGTGGGAAGGCAAGGAAGTCTCTCATATCAGAACCTTTGTGGCACCTAGAAGGTAAGTTTCATTAGGACTCATTATAACTAGTTGTTACATGTAGGATCCACAGAGGGGTTCGATGTTTATGGCAATCTGAGGCTTTTCTTCCTTTGAATGTTCAGACGGGTCAGCCTTTCCGTTGCCACTTTTTGGTACATCCTACTCAATGCAAACCTGTATCTTTTCTTTCTCAGCCGTTAAGTTGGTGACGTTTTGTCCTGTTGGAACAAACAAATCTTTTCCCATAGTTAGTTTTAAGATTTGAATTGCAAGGGTTTGATGAAAAGGTTTCATGTCTTTCTGTATCCCCCCCCCTTTTTTTTAAAATTAGTTTGTTAAATTGATGCTTTGTGCTTTCATACATTTTTTCCAACTTCAGTTCAGGCTGATTTCCCTTTCCTCCGCCCCCCCACCCCATCCCAGATCCTGCATTCTGCCTTAACTGTCCTGCATCTTTTCGTCAGTTTTTTTTTTCATTTTTGCTTAAGTAATCCATGAGTACAAGCATCCTTCATGCCAAAACCTATCTGCAGGCTGTCTGTGACCCAAACACCTCAGCCCACCCCAGGGGTTACAGGTTTTTTGTTCAATCAATTTGATCAAAAGAGTGTCCAGACCATATTGCTATAGTTTCACCATCCACCCCAACTCGCAGCCACTTACATTCTACCACAGCCCCCTCTCCGCAGGTGTTCCCTAGGCTTAGAAGGGGCACAGGGATGAGAGGTAAAACAGCTCCACTCTCTCTGGAGCCGTTGACTTGGACTCTGGTCAGTTCTGGTTGCTTCCTTTCATGGGCTGACAGTATTGGTCCAGGGCAATACACCTTTCGAGTCGCTACCTAATGAAGAACAGAGCAATTAGATATATAGGATTTAGACAGCACTAATTTTTATGGTAGATTACTTACATAGACACATGTTTGATATGTTAATCATTGAATTACATTTTCCCCCCGTGTTAATATGATACGGTCTTACTGTGGCTTATACATCTCTAACTGTAGAGGATGTAGGCTTGTGGAATCAGCCATGGGTTATTTCTCCAAGGGGAGAGCCATAGCCAATGTAGGATTTGGGATATACAAGCACAAGGCTGCCTCTACTGCACAGTATCCAGGCAGGTGAGGTGTAAGGCTGGGGCTGACGGTGGAGTCTTGCTTGGACTCAGGGCAGACCCATATTTGCATTATTGGTTTAGTGCCCTTTCATAACACTCTCTACTTTGTTTTTTAAGTAGAGTATATATTCTGGAAATTAATAATCCTTTGTCAGATGTATAGCTAGCAAAAAAAAAAAAAAAACTGCTTTCTTTAAATTGACTAATAGACATAAGGAACTGTGAAGGAATACTCTCTGTTCAGAACCAATTATACTAAAGTCCTAGGGCTATGCCTCAGGCAAATAATATTAATACAGGACTTGAAATCAGCATCGGATTGTTCTACCAGGTGGAAGTTGGCCAGGGCATCCAAGGCACCACAAAAGGCAAATGCTCCTTGCCTCTAGGTGGGGATACCTACAGGAGGAGAGACCAGATAAGACCCTGCTGTCCCGAAAAGACCTGATGTTAACGTGGGAGGGATGTATTGAGGCCGATGTCACTTCTAAGGAGTCCCATGTACACAGAGTCCACGAGCCACTGGGTTATGCATGGATGCTTAAGCACTTCAGGGCTGGTTCTGTTCATACCCAGTTCTGGTGCTTAGGAACAGGGACCCATGCTGATGCCCAAGGGCAAAATGCCACTTCCTTCATGGAAGGGCAGCCTGATCCTGACGCCCTAGGTGGGCATCCCTAGGCTTCTGGGCTTACTTTCATTCTCCTTTTCTGTTGGCCTTGTGCTGGGTTTGTTTACCAAAGATGTATTTTGTTTAACCAAATATTAAAATTTGAAAACTCTGAAAAAAAAAAAAAAAGTGGGCCTCTCTGTAATCTCAGCTGCTCAGGAGTGGAGGCTGAAATAGGGTTGAGGCAGCCTAGAAGCATAGAAGACCCCATAATTCAAAAAAGGTAAATATTCTGTTAAAGGCAGTTCCTGCTGTCTAGATAGCTGTGTCCCCGAGTCAGTCCTTAGACACCATGGTGGAAGGAAAGAACCAAATCTGGAAAGCTGTCCTCTGAACTCAACATGCACAGGTTGAGCCCCCACACGTGCCAACGAAAATTTGATAAATAAATTTAATATAAAAATTAAAAGGCAACCTTTTTTTTTCAAAGCCATTTTTTTTTTTTTCTTCAGTATTTTTGAGGCAGGGTCTACCCTTCATGTCCCAGCTGCTGGAGCTCACTCTGTTGGCTAAGGCAGGCTGTCCTTGAATTCTCAGAGATCGGCCTGCCTCTGCCTTTCCCGAGTGCTGGAATTAAGGTGTACGCCACCACGCTGGCCAAGCCTTTTTTAATGAGGCTTTGTGTGTTTCATACCAAATTTCAAAACAAGTCTAGACCCGTGCCTCCCTTTCTGCACCCCTACCCCACCAGAGCTCATGCATTCTGCAACATGTGCTTCTCTTTTTTTTAATCCTTCAAATCTCTCGACGCAAGAAAGTTCAACCCAGTTTTAGGCGTTCTTTGACCCAGTCTTATTATTGTTGTTGTTTATATTCCTTCTAATATGCATCACTGCCAAATATCGGCATATATGCATGTTAAAAGCACAACTCTTACCAAAGCAATTTCAAAATTTCAAAAAGTCTTCCAAATCAAAGTCTTGCATTGTAAAATAGGCTAACCTTTTAAGGTAAATAGCCACCCCCTAGTCCCAAACTATAGTTTTCCTTGCTGAGTTTTTATCTAGTGTTATAACTTAATGCGTAGGGAAACAAAATAAATATTAGAAATTACCCATTGCTATGCGTGTTACCTTGAAATGTTGTATATTATTATAACCCAGGAATAACCAGGGCCTGACAGAGGTTAGTGGTTATGAGTACTGTTTGCTCTTACAGAAGACTAGGTTTCAGTTCTCAAGTACCCATATCTTGGCTACCAACCATCGCTAAACTCCAGGGGAAGTGACAGGAGACGTCCTGTGCCAATCCCATCTGACCTCTGCAAGAAATTTCACAACAGGCATGTACATACATGTAGCACTCATACATATAGAAAATAATTAAATAATTGATTTTATTGGCAGAGCCAATAGACTACTTAGTTCTCTAGTGTGAATGAAAGATACTGCAGTTTTATCTAGAAGTGTATTGATAATTCATTAAAATAGAATGCATTAGTAGAATTGAATTTGGGTACGCAAGATTTAAAGAAATTTTAAAATTTTTTACTTTCGTGTTATTGTTTTTGAGACCAGGTGATCACTGGCTTTGCACTACTAAGTAGCTTGAGGATTGACCTTGACTTTACTGATCCTCCCTGATATATCCCTCCGGGTTACAGGTGTCGTGCTACCCACATTAATCTTATTATTATTAAATCAATTATTATTATTATTTTGTCTTTTTGAGATGGTGTCTCCCGGAGCCCCAGCTGGCCTGGGCCTTGCTTTGTAGACCAGGCATAGGGCCATTGCGAACTCACAGAACCCACCTACCTCTGTCTGCCGAGAGCTAGGCATTAAAAAGCACGTTGTGCGCACCATGGCCCTGCAACGTACAAAGTTTCAGAGGCTGCAGAGAGGGGCTCAGTGAATGGACGGGATTGCTGCAGGAGATTGACCTGAGTTGGGTCCCCAGAACCCACAGGGTAGAAAGAGGGGCCAATCATGTAGGCTTCCTGTTGACCTCTTTCGTTTGTAAAAAAATCTATTTATTATACTTTTATCTCTTTCACATGGGTGCCGTGGCAACATAGCAAAGTCAATACACAAACCCACAGAGAAATGATAAATTGTAACTGAAAAAAAATGGGGCGAGCAGAGATAGCTCGGGGCATGTTACAGACACTGGCTGCTCTTGCCAGGTTTGGTCTCCAGGCACCATGTGGGCGAGGCTTAATACTGCCACCTACACTCCATGTTCCGAGGGATATAAGTGCCCGCTTACTGGCACTCGTAGGCCTCTGCCACCCTTGTGCTTCACGTATACACACAAGCAAAGCAAAACTTGAGCACATAAAAAGTGCAAATAGAAAAAAAATTTAAAATGAAAAGATTGAAAAGCCTTCTTTGTGTACATTCACATATACATTTTGGCATATATATGTATCTATATGACATATAGTATGCACATAAAGTGTAAGGGAGGGACAATGGAAGCAGAAAGAGGTGGGTAACAGAGCAGAGAGGAAGACAATTGCAAGTTAGAAGGAACTGAGGTGGAAAAATCACAAGCAGGTCGTAGGGTGGCATGTCCGCATACTCTGCAGGTTGCACATTGTTAAATTGGAGATTTTCTGAACTGTATTCTTTATTCTATGAGATCACACAGGCAAATCATTCCTTCAGTCCACCTGGGTTGAGAATATTAGGATACATTTTGAGAACCTGTGGGAGATTTGTCTCATCCCCACTGGTCTTTGGAGTAATTACTTTGGATGATTTTCCTTAATCCTTCTCCTTGGTGATTCTGCAAGGTGCCACATTGTGCTACTTTGCTGACACTCTGCCTGATTTTTCTAATTGCTTTCTGCTCTCTGCTCCTTTGTTAGAGACCCTGAGGCCAGATGAGGAACAGTAATTGTCAACCATCTCATAGCCTGTCTTTAGGGAAGCAATGCCATAAACCAGCCTCATCTTCAAAATACTGCAGTGTGTGGTTTTGGTGCCAAGTAATGTACTCAGGCTTTAAATATGATGAACGCCTTTCCAAATGGTGAAAATTAAAGGAGAGTTTGATATACTCAACAAGGACAAAGGCATTTGAAAAGTTCAGGTATTTTTTCAGGAGTATGACAGATGATTCTCTGGAAGAAAAGAGCTGCTAAATTTTAACCTAGCAGAAATGTCATTTTGCTACTCAAGAATTTAGAGTATAAGGGTTCAAAGAACACTTTTTTTAGGGGAAACACCTTTCCTAGACCCATTTCTAGTGTTTGAACCCATGAGTAGCAGGCTCTCTGAACATTCATGGCAGTCCTAAGGGGCACACTCTAATCACTGTGGTGGTACCAACACTGATGAGATCAGACATGCACACAAGTCACAGGAAGCAGATTTATTCTTTACAGATTAGACTGCTAGGGGCAGCAGATACTTGGGAATCATGACGAGCAGGTCTCCCCAGGCTCAGGCAAGATGCAAAGCAGCTAGAACCTGTCTGTGTGGGGAGCTAAGTTGCACCATGGGGGCAGGACCCTGCAGAGCCCGGGCTTTCCTCCTTGGGCAACACAACGAAAGCACCAGCTAAAGTGAGTGCAAGAGACATGCTATTAAGGACTGGCTTTCCAGGCCGTTCCAGCTAGTTTTCCCTTAATTCTGATACATGGTGCGTTCCCCACACCTTTACAGTTATCCTTGAAGACTCTGAAACAAGGTAGGAGAGAACTAGGCTATCTAGACAGGCAATCTGCAGTGTCTGCTTCTTTTTTTTGGTCTTTTTGAGACAGGGTCTCCCGTAGCGTTCTGGCTGTCCTGAAACTCACTCTGTTAGGACCAGGCTGGCCTCGAACTCACAGAGATCTGCAGTGCGTTCTGCCTCCCAAGTGCTAGCATAAAGGCGTCGCGCGCCACCCACGCCTGAGGCATTTACTTTAATTTCTGTATGTGTTCAATCAATGTTACCTGTCTGCCCGCAGTGTCATGCAAGTGCTGTGGAGGTCAGAAAGAGAGGTCAGATTCCCCTGGAAACTGGAGTTCTCCTGGGATTGGGAGTTCAGATGGTTCTCGGCCCGCCATGTGGGTGCTAGGGACGAACCCGGGTCCTCTGTAAAGCGGGTCGGCGCTCTTAAGCGCGTAGGCATTCTCCATGCCCCACCCCCCCCTTTTTTTTTTTTTTTTTTTTTGTTTATTTATTATTTTTTTCATAGAAATTTTATTTTTATTTTTTTAACAAAATCTAGACCCATTTCCCACCATCCCCCATCCAGCCAGGCTCATGCATTCTGCCAAACATGCTTTTAATCTCTTAGTCTTTCTCAATATTCTCCATGAGGAAGTTGACTGTTTCTTGAGCAGAAAGTTCACTGTTTCAGTCAGTCTTGTGATGCAGTCCTTTCTTTTTTTGTTGTTGTTTGTTTCCATATGTATTACGCCCGACTGCTTTGGACAAAAGCTCAGGGGGGCCTACACAAGAAATACTTACAACTGGGTATTGGCATAGCATCCGCAGATGAGGGGTACCATTCGATCGTTGTTTTTCCTGGGACTGTGGTACTTCACTCAGCATGATTGTCTCTAGCTTCAGCGATTTTCTGCAAAGCTCGTGAGTCGTCTTTCTTTACTGCTGCCATAGAACTCCATGGTGTAGATGTCCACTTTTTCTCTGTCCTCGTTCAGGTTGAGGTCATTTAGGTTTGGTTCCAAGCTCCTTGCTTTGTGAGAGAGCTGCAATAAACATGGCGTGCAAGTATCTCTGTGGTGGGCGTAAGTCTTGAGGGACTTGCCAGGAAAGGTATGGCTGGGTCAGGTGGCAGTTCATTTCAAGTCTCCAAGGTTCTCCACACTGCTTTCATTGGGCTGCACAGTTTACCTTCCCACGCAGTGGATGAGTGTTCCCCTTCCCCACAACCTCTCAGCACTTCGGTATCATTTGTTTTCTTAGATCTACCGTCCTATTGGAGTAAAGATGATATCTTAATGGTTTTAACTTGCATTTCCTTCATTACTTGTTAGTGATTTTGAACACTTCTTGAGGTGTTCTCAGACATCTCTAATTTCCTCACTTGTGAAGGTCTCTGTTCATTCTTTGCTCCATCTATTGAATTTCTGGGCGCGGGGTCATTCTTGTTTTTTACCTTTTTTCTTTGTTTTTTGACGTGGTTTATATATTTCTGAAATTAATCTTTGTCAGATGTATCGCGGTTGAAGGTTCCTCCCACTCGTTGGATTTTCTCTTGACTTCCCTTGATCTGTTTCTTTTGATGTACAGAACTTTGAGTTTAATGAGGTCTATTTGTCAACTGTCGACCTTAATTCGTGTGCAGCTGCTGGGCTCGAGTTTAGAGTCGTTCCTACGCCTATGTCTTGGAGTCTGCTGCCAACTTTTTCCTTCTATCACCTTCAGATTTGGATCTTTCACGTTGAGGTCTTTAATCCATCTGGAGTTACTTTTGTACAGGGCAAGAAATAGGAGTTTAATGTTCACTATCTTACAAGTGGTGATCCCAGTTTTGCCAACACCACTTGCTGAAGATGCTGTCTTTTCTCCATTGTGGACCTTCTTGGCCCCCTGTCAAATATAAGATGGCCAAAATTGTAGTGTGTGCTCAGAATTGGATCTTTGGTTTTGTTCATTGGTCAACAGGTCTGTTTCTTGTGCCATTACCAGGCTGTATTTATATGACTATAGCCCTGTAGTAACGTTTGAAGTCTGGTATAGAGATGTCCCCACTGTGTAGCTCTTTTCACTCATGGCTGTTTTGGCTATTCAGGGTCTTTTTGTTTTCAAATTCGAATTAAGAACGTTGGGTTTCCAACGGCATGGCTGAAGAAACTCGGGGATTTTGATCGGGATAGTGTAAAATCTATGCAAGAGTTTTGGTAAAATGACATTTTTACAATGTTAATATTTCCTCTAAATCCCCATGGGCATGGGAGGTTTTTTCCATTCTTCTGATGTCTTCTTCCGAAGTTAGTTTCTTTAAAGGTTTAAGAATTTTTGTCTGAGGAGGTCTTTGGTTTAGGTTCTTTCCTAGGTATTTCATATTGCTCTTGCTGAAGGGCTAGGTGATAGAGTGGAAGATCCATCTTTTGAATTTCTTCTCGTTGCTCTGTTTGTTCTTGGTAAAGAAAGGCCATTTATTTTTAAGCTGTAATTTTGTATCCTGCCACTTTGCATATCAAGCTGATTAATCGTATCTCTAGGAGTTTACTGGTGGAATTCTTAGCATCCCTTAAAGTAAGCAATCGTATCATCAGCAAAAGGGATAGCTTTTCTCTTTTCCAATTATTACTCCTTTAATATCCTTTTTCTTGCCTTATTGCTCTAGCAAGTGTTTCAAGGACTATATTGAAGAGAATGGTGACAGGGGGCCCAAGCCTTGCCAAGTTCACCTTACCTGTAAGGGAATGTTCTGTCTTTCCCCAAATTTAGGATGATCTTGGCTATGGGTTTCCTGTAAATGGCTCTGATTACATTGAGAAATTATCCCTCCAATCCAATTCCGTCTAGCAGACTCTTAAGCATAGAAGGATCGATGATGTCGAATTTTGTCAAAGGCTTTCTTCAGCATCAATTGGAGATGATGGTGTAGTTTTTATCCTTGATTCCGTTTATGTGATTTGATGATGTTCAATTTTTCTTATGTTAAACCATTCCTGCATTTCTGGTATTTATCCAACTTGGTCATGATGACTTCTTGATGTGGGTCTGTATGCGATTTGCCAGTATCCTGTTATAGATTTTGGCATCTGTGTTCATGAGGGAGATGTGTCTATAATTCTTTTTAGTTCGATCTTTGCCTGGTTTTGGTAATAGATGGATCCTGGCTTCAATAGGAAGGAATTTGGGACGATATCGCCCTCGTGCATTGTGAGCCTCATGTAAACAGTCGATCAAGTAAAATGAATGGTTGTAGGTCTCTTTTAAATGTTTTATAGATCTCTGCTGTGAAACCGTCTGGCCTGGGCTTTTCTTAGTTGGAAGGTTTCTTATACATTGCCTAATTTCTTCATTGTTTATGGGTCGGTAAGCTGCTGATCTCTTCATTGGAGGCGGCGGACCGAGCTTTGAGTGATTTCCAGGATTTCAAGATATTCATCCATTTCTTCTAGGTTTCAAACTTGGTAGATATAGGTTCTTGTAATATTACCATAATATTTTGTGGATCTTTTCCTTTCTGTTGTGATATTCCCTTTCATCACCGCACTGTATTCGATTTGAGTTGTCGCCGTTTTCTTTTGTTTATCTGGGCTAGAGGTCTGTGTATCTTGTTTATTCTTTCAAACAACCAACTTTGGGCTTAATTGATTTTTGTATTGTTTTCTTTGTTCTATTGTCACTTGATTTCCTGCTCTGATTTTTTATATTACTTCCTGTGTGTTGCATTTAGGGTTCATCTTGTGTCTGACCTCTCAAGTGCTGTTAGCTTTAGTGTTAGATCCTTCACTGATGTGCTCTTTCTGTTTTTCTAATGAGGCACCCAGGGCTTAAACTTCCCTCTTAGGACTGCTTTTAGGTATCCCATAGGTTTGCTGTGTTGTATTGTCATTGTCATTCAGTTCCCAGGACTGTTTTTATTTCTTTATCTTCCTTTCTTGGGACCTCATTCATTATTCAGGAGTTTCTTAGGTGGTGTACAGTGTGATCACATTTTGTCATCCACTTGTCTATTGTGGGGCATTTGGGTTGGTTTCCGCTTTTTGCTATTGGTGTAACACGAGCCTGCAATAGAATAATAGCTGTGCAATGTATTCCTCCTGCAGTAAGATGAGTCTTGTGGGTATGCTGATACCTACGGAGAGTGGTATGACTGGGTCAGAATGGCAAGCTCTAATTTATGACTACTCCCATTCTCCAAACATGCTTTCCATCAGTGGCCTGTACCAAGTTAGTACATTCCCACCAGCAGTGTTGATGAGTGTTCCCCTTTGCCCACCACCTCTCCAGCACGTTGGTATCATTTGATCTTTCTTGAATCCTGGCCAGTCTTTCGGCGGTGATTGTGATACTCTTAGAGTTGTTTTGCAATGTTCCGCTAACTAGAAGGGACGATTGCAACAGTTTTAAGAATGTTTCAGCCGATCTATTTGCCTCCGCATTGAAGTCTCATTACAGTGAGTGCTACGATTAGAACTGATTACCTTCTAGGTGCAGCAACGGTTTCAAGATGATGAGGACTCCTTACCTCTTTTTTCATCAGAATCCAAGTAAAACAGCTTGTGTAATGAAGTCATCTTTAACGGTAAATTAGAGCTGACTGTTATAGATATAATTTCTTATAAAACTGGAATAACTGCTTTCTTTTGACTATACATAGGAACTGTAAAAGAGGTATATTGCGTACTCAGAAACAAATATATACTAAAGTCTTTTTAAGTAGTTCATATAATTCATACACGGAGCAACTGATATCAGAGCAATGGATTATTCTGCCAATGGGATAGCTTAGCCAGGACCCAAGCCCCCCCCCCAAAAGGTTATGGGCGTATTGCCTGTAAACTGGGAATCTGCAAGAAAAGAGGGGGTAAAGCCCGCCCTGCTGTCAATGACCTAAATGTAACCATGGGAGGATTATATCGAGATCGCAAACCAAGTTTGCAGTTGGTCTCTGGAATATCCGAGAGTGTTACCAAAGGCCAGTGAACAAATAAAGCAAATGTTGGGTCTCCTTGATCAAACAAATCCTCCACCAACATCAGCTACACCCAAACTGCTTGGTGATACTGTGAAGCAGAGGCAGACATATGCCAGTATATCCCAAACCTAATTGACTATTAGCTCTCACCTCATGAGAAATGTATCGGTTGGATGTTTGCCACAGCTTTCCTTCGAAGCGGGATTAGGAGACTTTATAGTGCCACCGTAGAGGAATTGGTCATCTCTTAGGGAAAAAAAATGTAATCCAGGGATTTAAGACACCAGCCAGACATCTGTGTCTATACAAAAAAGTAACCTACCATACTAACTAGCAATCGTTTTTTAAATAAATATATATCTATTCACTTGTGCTTCATTAGTAGATTGAAAGCCTGTCCCTGGGCAATCGGTTCGACCCACGAAGGAAACAGCCAGAACTATTTAGAGTCCAAAACGACATCATCGGAGAAAGTGGACTGTTGTGGCTTTTCTATTGCCACCGATGACCCCAATCTGCTAGCCTAAGGACAATCTGTGGAAGCGGGGATGGGCTATTGTAGGGGCTGCTGCATTGGTGTGAATAGGTAAAAACACCTTAGGTCTGGAACAATTTGATCAACTTGATTGAACATTCAAGCCCCCCGTGCTGGATGATGGGACCCACTGGCTCCTTGGGCGGGGCACAAACTGCTTGCAGAATAATTGTTTTTATATGAAGGATTCTTGTGCTGAAAAAAAAGAAAAGGAGCTAGATACTGACATTTGACTAACTGGGAATATAAAATGCTAGTTGTGTTATTTATACGTTGTATTGGGTTGTCTCTATGTATGTTTTCTGAAATACACACAGTCTAGCAGCCTCCGTATAAACACTTTTCTTTACTTGTAGGACATTTAAAGGAATTAAGCTTTAATTCACTATACCAGTAAGTAGAGCTCTTAGTCAGGATTCCTCTATAGCGTTAAAGAGGCAAATGCCTAAAGTGTTTGATTGGGTAAATTCTCATTTTAGCAGGTACTCAAACTCTGCCCAAGCAATATGATATACTTTTAATGGCTTAGTGAATGTATTAAGTTATTAAATTTAGGTGTTTAGGTTTTGGTGGAAATTGGTAACTACACATTGAACTAATGCAACTATAAAAATTTAATTTGGTTGTATTAATAATTTGATATCGGAGTTAAGGTATACAGAATGGCCCTTATATATTTTTTTATAACCAGCATCACTATAACACTTTCTTTTTATTGTAGGACAATTTAAAGCGAACTATGCTTAAATTTCCTTCCCAATAATTAGCATACAGTCAATGAGAAACAGTTTTGGGTAAATTTAATGAAAGGCTTATGCCTTGGCTCCATGTTTTGGGCATGTGTAATACAACTTAGCATCTAACTGAGGTCAAAACCATTAAAACCTAAAAAAATAAAAAAGAGGAGGTGGAGAGGTGGGGTTTACTATGCCTTTCTGGGATAGCAAATGGAAAACTCTGTTGGTTTCTTAATTCCTAGGTGATTAAATTTTCAATTTTTCTGATCTTGAACCTAACAATGGAGGAGATTTGTATGTTCCCCACAGGTCAAAAATCACCAATCTAATGCCTGAAAACATACAAGCTATAATGGCTGTGCATATTGAACGTGTGAGAATGCCAGCGGATAGGTTGACCCAGCTGAACATAAGAAGAATGGGAACCTCAGACTGTTCTGAGTCACAGAACACGCTGAGCATCTCTCTGATAATATTGGGGTGACTGTTAATAATGGCCTAATGCTGAGAATACCTTTCGCTACCTCTCCGCCTTTCGTTTAGGAAAGGAAAACATGATGGTAATAAAACCAATCCCTAACTGTAAACTAGAGCCATTGTTACAGTGGCAATTTCCTATAAAACAGGCAAAAACTGATTGATAGGCATAGGAAAACTGTGAAAGGATATTTCCATAACTAGAGCCAAATTCAATAATAAAATGTTTATAATTTGTGTAATTAAGCAAAATATCTCACTACAGGAAAGCTCTGACGATCAGCAATGAATTATTTAGCTAGGAGATGTTATGGCTAGGGATTCAGACACCCGCCCCCACAGACAATATAAAAGGCCTCTTGCCTCATAAGTGGATATATGCCAGTCAGAAACGGCAGTATGTCTGCTCTGTGGTCGATAGACATCTGGGCATGAAAAAATGTGCCTAATGAACGTCACTTGGTAGCTGTACAACTGGCCTGTGAGATGCTTAAGAGGAGCATTTACAAAGAGCCACTAAGCATGAATACAGCAAAATATTGGTCTCCCTGAGACAAACAACGACTCTCTGAAATAATCAGCCAACACCGTCACAGCCTGAGATTATGCCGTGCAGCAGTGGCAGGCATGTGTCTGTATATCCCAAAATCTATTTGGCTATTAGCTGTCTCCTTGGAGGAATAAACTCACAGCCAAGCTACAATCTATGTCCTCTAGTGGTTAGAAGAGATGTTATAAGCCACAATAAGAACCTATGTCACCCTTGTATAGAGAAACCAAACAGCTTGCGGGATTAGCATACCACAGCATCTGTGTCTTGCTTCAAAGCTTAGCTTGGACACAAATAGTGGTTACCTGCTTAAATGCCTGTACATCCGATAGCTTGAGCTTTGTGAGTATGACTAAAAAGGGTATGACTGGAAAAGCTGCCAACCCATGAAGGCGAAGTACACTAACAGCTGGAAGTCCAAAATGAAACTCCAAAGAAATTAGACTGTTTTAGACTGTTTTCTTCTCATTTGTGCCCCTTTCCCAAGCCCAGGGAACAACACTGCGGAAGAGAGAGCATGGTAGAATGTAAGGCTGTGGAGAGATAGGGATGAATCATGAGGGACTACAGGATTATAGTCTGGACTCCTGATTGATCAACATGCCTGTGCATACCAAGCTTCTCCAACTAGACTATAGGAACCTTAGGTTGTTCAATAATGTTGGACATAGATACTTGCAGAATGCACCAATTACCTAATTGTCTATGAGCGATGACTGAGTTAACATCAATGTTATCTGCAACAACTGTGTCATCATATTGTAGAATCCCTTCAAAAAAAAATCTAAAAGTCACGACTCAGTAAGCAGCAAATTATAGAAATAGAAGCAAAAAAATAAAGAGGGTCTTGTTTAGTCTCCAGGGGTTCTTGTAGAGGAGGGGCTTGTCCTGGTGTTATGTTGAGCTTTATTGCACACTGGTCTGACAGAATGCATTAAAATATTTCTATCTTTTGTATTTATAACGGTTTTTGTGTCCAGTATGTGGTCGATTTTCGGGAATGTTCCGGGGGTGTTGAGTAGAAAGGTTTCTCTGGTTGCTTAGGATGGAATGTTCGCGGGTAGAGGTCTCATTGAGGTCCATTTTTGGTTGTATCATGATCGGTTCAGTTTGCAGATGTCTCCGTGTTATTCTTTGTCCTTATGACTATCGCAAAGGACTGCAGGTGGTATCTCCACTTGAGTTATTGGGCGTTAGTCTGTATCTTGTGGTACCTGGAGTGTCGTGTGATTGTCTGTGTGGTGGTCCGAATTGGGCATATATATCTATATATCGTGTGGTAGATTGTTCCTTTGATGAAAAGTAATGGCCTTCTTTGTCTGGCTTCTGAGTTCGTTTTACTTTGATGTTCATTTGTCTATAGTGTAAAAGTAGCACACCCTGGCTTTCTTGTGTGTTTGGTACGCATTGCTTGAATATTTGTTCCTCCTGTCCTTTAAAGGGTGTGGTGCGGTCTCGTTGAGGCAGGGTGTTTCTTTTTGACAGCATATCGATGGATTTGTTTCCTAATCCAGTCTCCAGTCTATGTCTTTGATTGGGAATTAGGTCCATTAATATTTTAAGGTTATGACTGATAGGTTGTGTAGCTTCCTTTTGCCTAATCCATCCTGCGGTTTTGGTTTAGGTTTCTTATTCTGCAGTTATGCTTTTATGTATTTCTCTTTCTAGGTGCCTGGGGTTGGTTGCTCCTCGTTCTATCTGTTATTTGAGTTGCTTCAATTATTCTCTGAAGGTCTGGTTTTCTGGACATGTTATTCTTTCAACTTGTTTATGTACTGGATGGTTTTTCTCTGCATCCTTCAACTATAATCGACGATTTTTCTGGGTATAGTAACTTGGTTTGGCATCTATTGTCCCTTACACTGGGAATGCTTATGCTCCAGGTTCTTCGTGCCTTCATCGTTTGCCATGAGAAGTGCGTTGTTATTCTGATAGGTTTCGCCCTGGTATAGGGTCATTGGTTGTTTTCTCCTTTGGCTCTTTAAGAATTTTGTCTCTTGTTTTGGGATGTCTAGCAGCTTTTAACTTGATGTGTTGTGGAGAATTTCTTTCTGATCTTTTCTGTTTGGAGTTCTTATGTGCTTCTTGTATTTTTTTTTTTTTTTTTTTTTTTTTTTTTTTTTTTTTTTTTTTTCTTCTATTATTCTTTTGAAGTTTTGATCAATACCATTCTCTAGAGATTCTTCTCCTTTCTCTTTATTCTATCGATGGCAGAGATTTGGATCTTCGTTCATAGTGTCCACAGCTCCTGGTTGTTCCAAATTTGTGTATTTTAATTTGTCCAGTTATCTTTCCTTGAGTTAGGTTAGTTGCTGTGTTATCTTCCAGGTCTGTATTCTTTGATTTCTGCTTCCTCCATTCTGCTCTCTGAGGCTTTCCATTCCTTTCCTCTTGAAATGAGTATGACGCTGTTTGAATTTCCTTTTTCATTTCTCTCTGAGATTTCTTTAGTATTGGTCCTATTTCTTTGGCAGCTTCTCCAGATCTCCTTTTGTAGCTCTTTTGTTCGATGGTTGGTTTGGTTTATCTTTTTTCGCGCATGAGATCTTATTCAGTGTTCTTACTTTCCTTCCGAGACTCTGTCATTCTCTCTCTTCGCGGTCCTCTCTTGAGTTCCTCATTCTCTTTCTTAGTTCTTTAATTGTTATGATCTTGTAGTTCTTTAAGTATTTTCCCAATTGTGCTTCTGATATCTTTGTCTTGGGCCATCCCCAGAGGGATTCCCGCACAGCAGATGCAGTCTTCCATAGGGTAGGTAAAGCTTGGCACGGGGCGATTATCCTGCCCGTTTCCAGTGTTTCTCTTCTTCGTGATCCTAGCATATGCGGCTTCTCCTTGCCCTGTATTCCAATGTGAGTGCCAAATGCCTCTTCACTTCGGTTGAAGGCTTCCTTGCTTGCCTCCTTCAGAGGCCTCTTCATAATCCCAGTTAGCGGGAGGGGATGGGGGTTAGAGGGGAATGGGGATAAGTGCAGCATTTCCAGCGCCCGCTCTGATACCTGAGCTGGGCTCAGCAGATCTCAGATGGCAGTTTCTGCTTCTACTCAAACCAGACCAGTTTTTCAGAAAACCCCCCCCAAGAGTCTTTCAAAAAAACAAGAGACAAAATCTAAATCGTCACAGCTATTTAAAAACAATGAAACTGAAAATCTGGTTTTCTTGAAAGGTATATCAGGAAAGTTTTTCCAGAAGATTCTGCTTGAGCTATAACTTTTGGGAAGTCACCCTTTCCTCTTGACAATTCTAAGTGGTTTGAGTAATATTGACGGTCTTTATCATTTTTCCTATATCTGAGATAACTTGCAGGAGACTAAAGCTTAACTAGTTACAAGGACCGAGTTCTAAAACTGTAAATTCTTAGCACTGTATATGTGCTGATTGTGTTAGTAAGCTTTGGTGATACCGGCTACCCTCAGGACGTGGGCAGGCTCTTAAGCCATCTCATCTTTTATTGGCTTTAGAATGACACTTTAGCCCAACTTTAGCTAGATTTGTCGTCATTTGTTCAAAGCCTAACTACAGTGTATTTTAAGACGTCTTTCGCACCCACTTCTTACCGAAAAGGTGAATGTGGCATGAATTACCAGATGCCCACTAGTACATAGCGGAATGTGATTGGTTCATGTGAATGGTTTCGTGAGTATTCGACTCATAAACAAGGATTGCTTTAGAGAGTCAGGATGAGAATCAATTGCTGAGCACTTATGTGTATTTCCTAGATCGCGCTTGCTGTATCTTCTCTCTGTCAGTTTCTCCATTCCTCAGTCTCACACACCTTCTCACACAAATACCTCCCGACCCTCTGGGACAGCTTTCATATCTACAGTCACATGAATATCCTGAATTTTGACTTCTCGATCCCCATTATAGTTCCCAGCTGTTTCAAAAGATGTTTGGTTCATTTGTTTATAACCCGAGGATCTTAAGCATCTATAGCATCCCCGTTAAAAATGATTTTTGCTTTCACGTTGACCTTCCTGGCCTGCATTAGAAGCTCACGAGTACTGGTGAACTCTGGTCCTAACAGAAAAAACCAAGCGGGTGTATTAGTTCACTTTCTGTTGTCGGTAAAGCCGATCGCATGACCAAGCGGATACTTGTAAAAGGCAAGAGTGTATTTAGCTTACGGTTACCCACGAGGGAGTCCAGTAATGACAGAGGGGCGGTCATGGTGCAGCAACGGCCGGAGTGCAGATTCACATCTTCGACATAGTCGGCACAAGAGAGCAGACACAGATGGACAGAGCTGGCAAGGCTTAAGGTGCTCTTCATAAGCGCCTTGCCCGCAGTGGATAGTTTCCTCTGCATGGCACATTCCTACAGCCTTCCCAAACAGCACCAACTAGAGAAAAATTTCAGAATACTTGGAGCCTATGGGTCATATTCTAATTCAAACCACCACACAGTGGGGGTCGTTTAACTTTAGGCGCATGGCGTGTCTTGCTAGATCGAACTCTGTGTATGGGAGATCTCTTCGTACCCCGTAGGTATTGAATACACTGTCTGCTGCTCTAGCCTGCATAGTGATCTCCCCAGACACAGTCTATTCTTCAGTGATGCCAGCTGAGGTATATCCTGATATGCCAGATGTTCGCCGGGCTCAAAGCAAAATCAGTCAAGTATGCTGGCAGGCTTAAAATGTGCTGGTGTGTCATCCCTCGCATAAACATCAAGCAGGGGGACTGTCCTGTAGCAGTGGCATCTCCAGCTTTCATGGTGCCCTGGTCGCGTATTAGTTGGATATGACTAACTTTCTGGATGTTAAGACTCTCGCCCGAGTGGCTACGGGGAGGGCCGGGAACGAGTTCCATCTGACTACAGCTGGAGAAGTTCTGTCTGTAGAGACTTGGCTGGCTCAGGAGACCTGGGTCTGTGCTTCCATTCGACAGAACAGATATTTTTCTGGACAGCGTTATGATAGCAGAATTGGAGTTGCATTAAGAAGCTGGATTTAAACATAGATTTAGACGTGCAGTTTAATAGAGATATGTAGTTGTGGACTTCTTAAGAGAGAGTCACTCTCAAGTTTATTTTCTAACAATGTTTTTTTAATTTTATTTTATTTCATGAGGTATATTCTCTCATGTACTGTAAGGTGTATTCTGGTGCTGCAATGTCCATGGACGTCTTAGAATGAGGGGCATCGCGATCCCTGCGAACATGGTAGTATGGGTATTGTTAGCCAACCCATGGTGGTCCGACGGGTGTCCAGGGAAACTGAAAAGTCCGAAGGTCCTTTGCAAGGAGCGAGCCCGAGTGCTGTTAAAACCACTGAGCGATGGCTCTCCAGCCCCAAGGTACAAGAAGTTTAAGAGGAATCTTTTACTATAATTGCAGTTTATAGTCTTGCTTGTGAGATTCCTAAAAACCTGTATGTAAGTTTACAGCTGGCAAAGGAGAAAACTTAGGCCTTAAGCATGACCCGTTGCTATTTCAACATTCTTATTTGAAAACTTGCAACCATGAAGATATTGTGTCTTCTTAGGCATGATGCTTCATGCATATTTCTGCTGAACGGTGTGGAATCTCTTGACTCTCAGGTGGAATAAGAGGCTACAAGCCAGATCTTCCAGGGTTGGGTTTCCTTTCCCTTCCTGGATGTTCTCCTTCAATTTTCCCTGCCTGTTCTATGTTCTGCGTTGCAGCACAAAGGAGGGCAGAATATCGTATAAGTTGTGATGATGTCTACCTGGTTTCTGCGCTTTCTGGACATGAGAGTAGCGAGCCTCGTATCGTATGGTGTATTTGTAATTGACAGCCCATGAGGAAAATGACTCCATGAATGATTTCTCCAATTCAGGCGCTTTCGATCTGAGAATAGGCTGAAGATACTGCTAGACTACGACCTCTTTCGTATAATTCAGCTGTTTCTTGCTAACTAAAGGATTTAGCTATGGTACTTGCTTTAGAAACTGATGCGCTAGCGTGACTCACTGTGTGGCTCCCCAGCTCGGTATGCTGTGTCGTCTTTGTTCAACTCCGCTGCCGATACGGGCGTGCGAGCAGCGATACCTTCGCCTTCCTTGGCCTGCTTGAGAGGCTCTTCACCCCTTCACGACTCCTCTGACCACTCCGTCTCGTATATCTACTCCTCCATGGCTGTGTCCTTCATCACATACTGCACCTTTCCATCGTCCAGAGGGACAGGACGTAGTTTATTTTATTTTAGTTCGTCGACTTCGTTTTTGTTTCCTATACTTTTTACAGTTTTAGTGATGTTAGTTCCTATGGCCGGGTATGAGATGGTTACTGTCTGGCATGCAGGGTTCTGATGGTTGCGGCTCTGTATCTGTGCAATAATCGCCCGCGGGGACGTCGCGGTCAAGGAGGCGGTCCTCCGCGAAGTCTATCCTCGCTCGGTAACGTGGGCAGTCTCTGCCTGGATCTATTGGAGTTACAGAGCGCGTTCTTCCAGGCTTGTCCTGTGAGTGTGACTCGGACCCCAGGGAACGTACAACCCTCCGCGGTTCGCGTCTGCTTGAGCCCAGTCGGGGCTTACCCTGAACGTCGCTAGGCCTATCTTCTCCAGCCCGCGCTGGAGACGTTTAAAGAGAATTTGTGTTGTATGTGTGTGGTGTGGTGTGTGTGTGCTGTTTGTACCTGTGTACACATGCAGTTGTGATTTGGCTTACATGACTCATCGCATCATGTGTGTGCATTGTGGGACTAGAAGGTTGGCTTTACAGGCTTTGTTTCGACTTAACCTCGACCACCAGATTAATTTTTTGTAGAAGATCCTTTCACTACTACTGGAAGCTTGCAGTTTTGTGTTGGACTGGTCTGGCCAGTAGAGGCGCAACGGCGGCTCTGCCTCGCATTCTGACCTATTCGAGTCCTGTACAGGATCGTCAACTATCGGTCTAGTCAGGTTGTGCTGGCCTGAGATCTGAGACTGGATTTGATGGGTATTCTTAGGATAATCCAGATTCGTGGCCTCCACGCCGTTGCCTCAGAGCCTGCACTTGTACAATCCACTTCCTGATTGACCATCTGCTACGCTCCCTAGGAGATAAGCTTTGGTTACAAACAAGCTGTGACCTCCTCTCGGATCTTTAAAACTTCTTTGATTGTTTTGGGGGGCCGAGGGGGGGTGATCTTCGTCAGCCTTAAAAAGATCAAGTCAGAAATACGGGCTGGAAGAGTGGCACGCCCCCTACGCGGTTAAGAGCTGACCGCGACCGGCTGCTTATCAGAGCACCCGGGTTCTGAGTCCCCCGAGCAACCACGAGTGGCCTGGACATGCAGAAGCGGTTCTGAAACGTCGTCGTTCCACATCTCCAGGAGAACCTCCACGGTGCCAGGGGAATCTGCACGCCTCTTCTGGACCGTCCGCCGGCCATTGCTGAGCACGGGGTTGCACACGGACCTATCATGGTCAGACACCTGACAGTGCACTCATACACATAGGAATAATAAAACAAAAAAAATAAAAAAAGCAGAAATAGAACTAAACATAGAAACACGACATGATCCACTGAACATTTCAATGGAAATATTATTTCTTACAAAATCAGTTTTTGTATGCTGGGCTTGTGCGCATGCCGTCTTATCTAGTTACTTGGAGGCAGAGGGCAAGCAGCATCTTAGTGAGCTTCGCGAGGCCATCTGCGCTTCTACACACGTGTAGTTCCAGGACAGCGGTGGCACTAGAGCTAGCAGGGAGACCCTGTCTCAAAAAGACCAATGTGTGTGTGTATATATGTTTTTTTTTTTTTTTTTTTTTTTTTTTTTTTTTTAAAAAAAGGTTTATTCATTATTATTATTTATTGTGGGCCTAGCAAGAATAGTATGAAAATCATTTATTTGTGGAATAGGTCAGGGCTGGGATGGGCAGAGAACTCTTTCTCATAGCTAAGTTGATGAGATACAGGAGGAAGACGGGAACTGCAGGACCCACAGGGGATCCTGGTCTTGGGGGGCAGCGACTGCAAGGGGCCCCCAGGACTGTCTTTGGGAGTGAAATGTTAGAAGGCGAGGGGAAGTTGTAAGACCGCCATGGGCTCATACCCAGCAGCNTTAAAAAAAAAAAAAAAAAAAAAGAAGTGACATCGGCACAGACCCAAGTGGATTTGTGGAGAGAAGTTTCCTCCTCTACCCAAGAAATGGCTATCACCACAGTGCCAACAGACCCAAGGTCCTGCTGTGACAATCAACAAGGCTGGCCGTAACTTCTGGCTGGTGGTGGTTGGAATGTCATGTGCAGGGGCAAAGCCTGTGGTACCAAGCAGATCTGGTATAGAAAATGGTGCAGAAGTCCAGGGCCAGCTGCTGAGCATAAGGCAGTAGCCACTTGGATCCTCTGTGACTTGGCATAAAAAAATGGCCTTGTTGGATTGAAGATACATGTGCAGAAAAAGTGCTGGTGTGGCATGTGCTCCAGTCACAGGGGAGCCCAGCTTCCCTGCTAAGCTTGCTCAGGATTGACATGCAAGCCCCAGGCTAGCTCTTTCTGGAGAGAAGCCTGGCCAGTGGGGCAGCTCTTAGACCTGTGGTGATCGCAGACCCCTAAGGGCTAGCCAGGCCTCACATGCCTGCCCACCTGCCCTTAAGGCAGCCAGAGCCACAGTGCTGTTAGTGAGGCATGCTGCTTATTTCTCCTCCTCCTCTGAATTTCCCAGTTACAAGAAAAAGACTGCCTAGAACTACTTGACAAGGCAGGGGCAGCCAGCCCTTAGTTTGCCAAGGAAACACGTTAACCCCAGGTCCTCTAGTGATGCACATAACCCACCAGCCTAAGGGCTGCCATGGCCCCAGAGACCAGGATGCCTGCCAGTTCCGGCTGCTCTTAACCCCTGCAAAGCTTACCTTCCTTCCCAGCAGTTTCCTAGCTCAACTCTGCCCCAAACTAGTGAAATTTCATGTCAAGGGCAGATGTGTTCCTGATTTTGCTAGAATGGACCAACTAGGAGAACTGTTCCTCCTGTCATTCAATGTAGTGAAATGTAGGGACATGACATGTGAAAAGCTACCCCCACCTGCCCTGGTGTGCCTTTGGTCACACTCCCTCAGGTGTCTTTCTCACACTTGTCTTGCTAGATTACTGTGGGATTCACTGCCCACTTTGGAATTTCAGTATAAAACTCCAAGGCTGGTTGTAAACCACCCCTAAAAATGGGGTTAAGAGGTGGTATTATGGGTTGCAGTTGGCCTGTGCGCCACTGCTGGGGGTTTGAAGATGATTTCCTGCGAGACGCTTATACTCTAGGTCCTTTGAGCCGTCACTGGGCTCTGCATGTACTGTGTCCTCAGACCCACTCATGCCACTCGAGAGAAGAGAGGAGGCAGCCTCCCTGTGGGCCTGCAGCAGCAGAACCAGAGTCAAGTCCTCACAGGAAGGGAAGCATAAGCAAGGACGCCTTGCTTCCCTCTCTGAAACGAACATGGGTGTTCAGCGACTTGCCCTAAGCGCTCAGAGATCCTACCTTCCTTCCCCAGGCACAAACAATGGCGGTGGTTCTTCTAACAGGCCACACGCCTGTCCTGTTGCACCGGCAAATCTGAAGGGGAAACCCAATGAGATGCGGGGAAGTGTCTGGACAGAGCCACTGTAGAGGCCTCGGCACATCAAAGAGGACTGGGGGGTTGAGGTGAGGGGCAAGTTGGGTAAACTGTTACACATCTGCCCTCCAACTCTGATGGGCTTCTACCTCTTCTGGTACCTCCAGTAGGAGTTCACAGCTTTTTTCCTCGCAAATGGTATTTCAGAAATGTCCTGAGCTCACTCTCGCCTCCACTCCACTCTGGCATCTTGAGTTTGGAGTCAAGGTTGTAGTAGGCCCCTCCCACCTCGTGAACACAGATCCAGTGCTGCCTTTTGAGAGGCAACTTGAGTGGACCCCAGCACGGGCAGGCAGGTTCATGACGAAGCCCATGACGTTAGTGAATGCAGTGACACCCACATCCCTGCGCTTATCCCACCAAACAGCTTCACAGCCTTCGGTTTGAAGGGCTGCCATGACGTTCCCATCGTAGCTCCCATTTCCCAGCATGCTCTTCTTGTGTGCTGTCACCATAGTGTTTGGAGACAACCTCCTGCAGCGTTTCCCTCCTGAAGGCGTTGCCGTCCTGGAAGACGTTGTTAAGGGCGTTGGAGGGCACAGAGCTCTGCGCTGTTTCTCATGGTAGATTGGGGGGGGTGCCGCCTGGGGCAGCTCCAGGATTCCGATTTGGCCTTGTCTC
>VZQC01004283.1:7339708-7384080 GCA_009823505.1 Rhizomys pruinosus | reverse complement strand
AAGAAAATGTGCAGGTATGCAAACAAAAAAACCCACATACAAAGGGCTCAGGCTGGGCCCAGTGAAAAAAACTGTAAAAGTTAAAAGCCCGCCAGACCTACATAGAAAAACCCTGCCTCGAAAAACTAAAAAAAAAAAAAAAAAAAAAAAAAAAAAAAAAAAAGAATTGGGTTTTTTTTTTATGTAATCATTTTAAAAAATGAATAAAACTTGTATTTCAGAATAAAGTCAGGAGTTTTTCACAAGAAAAATACCTGTCACTACTCATGAAAGAAGCTTCTTTTTGCAACAGAAGGAGACTATTACAGAATTCTACAACTGGTCAAAGACAGAGAATAAGTGTCTATGAAATGCCCAGTCCTAAGTGGCAGATCTACAATGGAAATTCTAGGCTTATGTAACATTAATGGAACAGGGGGTAGAGAGAATACTAATGCATCTCTCGACTCTCATCAGCAAAACTTCCTCATACAACAGAGGGCAATGAACACAGAAGGCAGAGTGTGTGTCCCTGGATAGGCCTTCCATATTAAACCTCACCCACCCAGGGTTCAGGGACCATTGCATAAGAGGGGGGCAGAAAAATTGTAAGACCCAGGGGTGGTACATGACCATAAAGAAAGAGTCTTACAGGCTTCTGGAAACTCGTTCATATGAATTAGAGCAGAGATGACAGTATACACAAGACACATGCAAATTCAGACAAAAACCAGAATAGAACCGGGGAAACAGGCAGGAGGCCTCAACCTTAGCTGAGGAACTACTGGCAGCTGATCACTGCTGGGTAAGGGAAGCTGATCTTCTTTAAGGGAGTGATGCTAGATAGGCCCACCAGGCTCCAGTGAATGAACTCATCTCAAAGGGATATTTGGGTACACAAATTTGAATCAATAGGCCGAGATGCAGATAGTGCAGGAAGGTCTAAATGTGACTAAGATGCATTATATGAAAAGCACAAAAATTTAATTAGAAATATATATTGAAAAAAAGAACAAAAAAATTCTCAAATCACTTTGTTGACACCTGGCTACTCCAGACACACACAGTTATCCATGTTGTCTTTGTTTACCAATAGAAGGAATTTTATGTTGGACTTATCTGATAGCTGTGCAGAAATTCCTTCTCGGACCAATCTCCACAACTAAAATCTTTGAAAAGTAGCTGATCCCACGCTGGGGGTAGATTTTGGTGATGCCATTACCTTTGGTCATCCTCGCTCCTGTAAGTTACCCAATAAACTTGTGGGTTCACTTAAAACAAATGCACTACAGAATGAAACCAAGAGTTTTCACCAGAAAAAATACAATGACCACTTCATATCTATGCCCCCCAGAGGCTCAAGTATTTGAACATGTGGTCAGTGGTACTGCTGTTTAGAAGGGGTCATGCAACCCACAGGTGCAGTCTTACTGCAGGAAGGCTTTGAAGGTTCATACCCTTGCCCCATTTCCAGTTTCACTCTCTCTGTGCCTGCTTAAAGATGTGAATGTTCGGCCAGGTATGGTGGCGCACGCCTTTAATCCTAGCACTTGGGAGGCAGAGGCAGGCAGATCTCTGTGAGTTCAAGGCCACCCTGGTCTACAGAGTGAATTCCAGGATAGTCAGAACTACAGAGAGACCCTGTTTCAAAAAGACAAAAAAAAAAAAAAAAGATGTGAATGTTCATCTCGCCATTGCATCTGCCTCCTTCTGTACCTCCCACTCCATGAAGGACTCATCTGTCTGGAACCATAAGCCAAGCAAACTCTTCCTTATATAACTTGCCTGGTCAGGGTTTTTTTATCACAGCAACAAAAAGGTAACTACCCAGAGAGTGGGTTGTTGCTATTACAAACCTAACCATGTTAGTTTTGGAGACGTGTGGAAAATTTTGGAAATTTGGACTAAAAAGGTGGTTGAATGTTGTGAGTGGCACTAATAGGCCATTCTACTTGCAGCCTGGAAGAAAGTAATGCTGAGAGCAATGTGGTTATAGAGACATGGAAACAAGGGCTGCAACAGCAACTGTGATATTTTGGCAAAGAATCTGGTTGCCATCTGCCTAAGGCCTAAGAGCTTGCCTGTGGCTAAATTAAAAAGGAAGGGACTAATTTCTTTGGCAGCCTAATTTCAAGACAGCTGATTGAATCTATAGCATGGTTATTAATGGTGAATACTATGAAGATCTGTAATGAAAAAGAACAAATGGGGCAGAAAGAAATACAAAATGTAGCCGGGCGTGGTGGTGCACGCCTTTAATCCTAGCACTTGGGAGGCAGAGGCAGGTGGATCTTTGTGAGTTCAAGGCCAGCCTGGTCTACAGAGTGAGTTCCAAGACAGCTGGGACTACAGGGAGACCCTGTCTTGAAAAAGACAAAAAAAAAAAAAAAAAGAAAAGAAAAGAAATACAAAATGTATAGTTTGGGGAGGAAAAGAGCACTAAAGCTTAATGCTACAGCCAAGGCAGCCAAGAGAGGTTCTCATTGTTAGAGAGATTATCGCCATTTATCGCCATTAAGGAGAGGCTCCTGCCACTGAACAGTAGAAAGAGCGCCCTCAGGGCAAAACCAGCACCCAGCTAAACTTTTCTTTTATTGATGTTTTGTGTATTGGATACATCATTTTTCAATTCAATTCAGGCATAGTCCCCTTTCCCTTCCCCCTACCCCACCCCACCCCAGATCATGCATTCTGCCATAACTGTCCTTCATCTTTCTCTCAGTCTTTTTTTTTATGCTTAGGAATTCACATTCTCCTCCATTAATTTTATATTACTGTAAAATACGGATACATACTCTTCACCCATATACAGTAATTACAAAGTCTGAAAATAATTGGTGGGTGGATTCTAGAGCCCATTGAAAGATTCATATTATAGCAACATAGTTGCTTTCAGATAAACAGAAATATAACAATAATGTCATTCTAACTTGTCGAAGGAAAAGCTTTCTAGGAGATTTTTGCTCCTAGAAAACTACAACATACAAAAACTGCTAAAAATGTGTATAAAGGAGCTCAAGGTCCATCTCAAGTCAGCAGTGGATGTTGGCAGTGTCATTTACTTGGTGCTGGCTTTAGAGGTATTAAAGATGTCAGAGTGAGGTTGTCATGCTGTTGAGGCCAGGAAATATGTGGTGAGGGAGTCCCTGCATAAAGACGGCCCAGGGAGGCCATCATATGATGCTATGATGGTAAAGCCTGGATTATGGTGGAGAGCCCCAAGGTTTGGAGATTCCAGATTCCAGAGCCATGGGACATCTGCCAAGGAAATCTGTAGGCTGGGAGTGGAGCCAGCCCATGAGCGAGCTGCACCCAGCAGCGCTGGAGGCATGGAGCCATCCAACCCCTTGGAAATAAAGCCTCGGACAGGACATGAGACATGGAGCACAGGATTTGGTGTTTGCCCTGCTGGTTTTCGATCTTGTTTTGGTCCAGTATTTCCTCACTATGCCTCCATTCCTCCCTTTTGGAATAGAGATGGATATTCAGTTCCATTGTATGTCAGAAGTAGGCAAGTGTCTTTGGATTTTATAGTGATTAGAGTTAAGGAATTGCCTCGAATCTCAGAAGAGACTTTGGACTTTAGACTTTAGAATACTGAGACTGTTAAAGACTAGCATTTTTCATTATGATATGGTCATGAGCCTATGGGAACCAAGGAGTGGAATGTGGTAGTTTGGACGAGATGTGTCTCACATAGGCCCAAGTATTTACTTGGTCAGTTGGTGGCACTGTTTGGGAAGGGTCATGGAATCCCTACAAGGTGTAGCCTTGCTGGAAGAAGCACATCACTGGGAGCAAGCTTTGAGGTTCATAGCCTCGTTCACCTGCTTCTTCTTCAAAATGTGAGCACTCAGCTTTCTGTTCTGGCTGCTTCCTGCCATGATGGACTCTTAGCACTCTGGAGCAGTAAGATAAATAAACTGTTCTTTCTGTAAGTTCCCTTGGCCATTTTGTTTTATCACAGCACCAGAAAATTAACAAATACACTATCTTAATTCCATAGCAATACAATTTTAGAGACTCTGAGGAAGTTTTTCTTTGCCCTCACAGCTAAGATTGCTAAAAATCAGAGCCTATGGCTCGGTTTTCCCCATGAACAATGTCTTAGCCACCAACAAATTCCCCCATTTCCACAATAAGGTATGTCTTGGACTTAACATATTGCCAAAAGCTAAAGTGATTTGTAGGCTCCATGAAACTACTGGTAGGCCATGGCACCTCGTCTACCCACATGACCTTGCTTGGAAATTTTGAGACTAATCATCTGTCATCTTCATTGACAAGTAAGGCCTCCCCAGTGAATGATGGACTGTGATCTGGATACAACTCTGTACCCTCCCTGTCAAGTTAGGTTGGCCCTTGAGGCCTCTTCTGCACACTCTGAAGCCATGCCTGGGTTACCTGGGTTATTCTACCCCACTGTTGGTCAAGTTTAGATCACCTGATCATGGATTTGCCATACTGTAGAATCTCTACAGAAAAAAAATAAAATAAAATTTTAGCCCAAATTTGAGAGATGACTTAGCAACTCAGAGTACTAGCTGCTCTTTCAGAGGACCTGGGTTCAATTCCCAGCACCCACATGGTACCTAACAATGGTTGGTAACTCCAGTTCCAGGGGATCCAATCCCCTCCTCTGGGTTCTGTGAGCATTGTACATACAAATGCACTTGATTACATACAAGCAAAACACTCACACACATAAAATAAAAATCAAAGGGAAAAAAACTTTAGCTCAAATGGCCTTCTCTTGCCCACCCAGAGAGTTCCTGGAGTCTCTTCCTCGTAATCCAAACAAATGTGTTTTGACAAAAAAAAAGTTCATTTAACTATTAGGCTGAGATAAGCATAATTAGAAAACTAAAGATTTAGGGGAGTAAAACAGAATGCAGTACCAAAGTTGAGAAAAAAAATAGAGACGTTTTAGCCTTCCCAGTTCTAGGGGCAGCTATATACACTCACCCATGCCAGTACACCCTTGTGTACAGACAGGACATGCTCCAAATGATGCTGAGCCCTGCGGCATTGTTCCCTGGAAAAAATTTAAGAATAGGCTATCCTTTCTGAAGAATGAGTCCCAATAAAAAGTCAGAAGTATGTCAAGAGAGTTAGGGTCATTTCTTCCAATAGCCCTGCTACACATCCTGAGTGAGCTTGTCCCTTCGCAGACCATTTTTATCCCCATCCCTCTGCAGCTAAGTGAATGGCAGTCTCCCAGAAAGGCATTAATATACTGTTCAGCTCTTGCACTTGAAACACAACTCATAAATTTCCTGTAACTTTTTTGTACCCCTGTTAAGCTTTACCTTTCCCAGGATGTGCGTGGTGCTGCTGAGCTGTCAGAGCTGTCCCTGGAAAGCAGATCATTTTTCTTTTAGTGTTAGTTCTTAAGAAGTCACAAAGCAAAACAAATTACCCCTATAAAATTATAATGGTGAACATCAGAATTCATGAATACCTTCCTGTGGGATGCCAATTGCCACATTTCATGCAACCCACGCCTGCTAAGCACCCATCTTCTCTGCCCTCAAGAGATTTGGGCTCCAGGGAATGTGCCTCAGGAATTTGGAGGGCAGTGCACTCTCTCCAGTCACCCAGACCACCTCAGACCTCCAGTCCACATCATGCCACCAAAGTCCCTAGTGACGACCTGCAGGCTGTATAATCCAATGGGAATTTTTCTCTTTTTTTCTGACCTCTCGAAAGGAGCCGTTCTTGATTACTCCTTTCTATATAAAAACAAAAAAGTCTTCTTCAGTTGGTTCCAAAATATCTCATCCTGAATCTGGGTTTCCTTTGGTTTCCTTTGCTGTTTCTAATCCTCCAGCTTCTTAAACTGCTAGCCCTTCTCTCCTTTAAGCTCTTCATGCCCTTCTTCTGCATGACTTTGCTCTAAGGAGATTCACCCTTCTTCAGAAATTCAAGGACATTGCTATATCAACAACTCCTAAGACTTTTTCTCCACTTAGATATCTCTGCTTAGATCCTATCTGCCCAGTGCCCTCCTGTGCATTATATTTGCATGCCGTTTGGTGGGTCAGACTTACAGTATTCAAAAATTGAATCCCTAGGTATCCCTTAAAACCACCCCTTGTTCCCTATCTCAGTAAATGATCCAGCTCCACTCAGTTGCTCAAGGAGTTGGGATGGACCCAGTTCCCATCCTCCTTTCTCCAGGCAATGACTATATCCAATCTAGTCCATATCTTCTCTCAGGTAAATGGATGGAACTCGAAGCCATTATGCTAAGTGAAGTAACAGTCCCAGAAAAACAAACGAATCCCTCATTTGCAGATGCTAGCACCAAATACATAGTTATAAGGCAAACTGAGCAACATTAATGTTATATTTCTCTTTATCTGAAAGCAACTGTGCTCTTATAATGTGAATCCCTTAAGGGGCTCTAGAACTAACCTACCACTTATTTTCAGACTTTGTAATTTTGATATATGGGTGGAGGGTATATATGCATATTTTAGAATAATATAAAATTAAAAGGGAAAAATGTGAATCCCCAAATAGGATTTAGAAATAGGGCTGGAGAGATAGCCTAGCGGTTAAGAGCACCATCTGCTCTTGCAGAGGACCCGGGTTTGATCCCCAGCACCCACATGGTGGCTAAGAACTGTCTTTAACTCCAGTTCCAGGGAAATCCAACACCCTCTTCTGACCTCCATGGCATTGCACGACATGGGTGCACAAACCTTCATGCAGACAGTACATTCATACACATAGAAAGTAAACAAATAAAATTAAAAAAAAAGAAATGACATACAGTTTATTTGGGGGTGAATTAAATTTAGTATATGTATGACATATACATATTTTGAAGCAATACAAATTGGAAATAACAACAACAAAAGGACTGGGACAAAAGAACTGACAGAAACAGTTAAATTCTGCCCAAAACAATACACCTTTGCAGAGAAAAACTTTAAAAACACTGAGAGAAAGATGCAAGACATATATGGCAGAATGCATGAACTCAAGTGGGATGTGGGGCATGGAAAGGGGAATGAGTCTAAATTGGACTGGGAAATGTTGTATAAAGTGCACAAAACATAAATAAAATAAAAATAATATTACATAGTGAGTTCTAAGACAGCTGAGGGTACAGGGAGACCTTGTCTCAAAAAGACAAAAATAAATAATTTTAATATAATATTTTATTGATGTTTTCTGTATTTCAGACACCATTTTTCAGTTCAGTTTAGACACATTCCCCTTTCCCTTCCCCCACCCCACCCCAGTTCATGCCTTCTGCCGTACATGTCCTGCATCTTTCTCTCAGTCTTTTTAAAGTTTTTCTCTGCAAAGCTTTATTGTTTGGGGAAGAATTTAACTATATCAGTCCATTCTTTGACTCAGTCCTTATGTTGTTGTGGTTCCCTCCCATTTGCATTGCTCCAAACTATGCCTATATAAACGTCATATATGTACCAGAATTATGTCCTCCCGGAATAAACTGTATGTTAACTCCAATATATGTGTAAGAGCTCACATTTTTTCCCTTTAATTTTATATTACTCTAAAATATGAATGTATATGTTCCATCCATATACATTAATTACCATGTCTGAAAGTAAGTGGTAAGTTAATTCTAGGGCTCATTAAGAGATTCACATTATCACATCATAGTTGCTTTCAGATAGAAAGAAATATAACAATAACGATGCTCAGCTTGCCTTTCAATTGGGGGATTTGGTGCTAGCATCCACAAATAAGGGAAACCAATCCCTGTTTGGTTTTTGTTTTTGTTTTGTTTTTTGTCTTTTCAAGACATGTTCTTCCTGTAGCTCCAGCTGTCCTGGAAGTCACTCTGTATACCAGGCTGGCCTTGAACTCACAAAGATCCGCCTGCCTCTGCCTCCCAAGTGCTAGGATTAAAGGCGTACACCAGCACGCCCAACTCCCCATTTGTTTTTCAGTGACTGTGTTACTTCACTTAGCATAATGGCTTGGAGTTTTTTTACCGGCAAAGTTCATGATGTCATCTTTCTTTACTGTCGAGATATATATATATATATTATATTATATTTATTTATAATATAATATTATATTTATATAAATCTTTAAGTCTCTTTAATCGTGTGTGGCCACAATCCACGATGTTCTTCTCTCCTAGAACCAGGCTGGCAGTTCCACAATGCTGTAAGCTTCAGGGCTGTCTCCTGCCTGCAGGCAGGTAGTCCCTAGGCTTAGCTCTGCCAAGGAGAGGGGAGGGGACCACAAGAAATTACTGGATGAGAAATAAAAGACACAGACTCAAAGGGACAGTCCAGGAGATAGACTCAGTTTTATTCATGCCAGCAATGTGTTTATATACTAAAGGCTACTGTGCTCTGGGCAAGGAAGTGGGGGGACAGAAGGAAGGGAAGGGTGAGCCACCTTGGCTCCTATGGGGGCGTTGCAGAGCTCCTGTTTGTGCAACCAATAAACTAGAGGTGTGACATTTTTCTCAATACCTCAAGGGAAGGGGTTATCCAGTTCTGGAACTTTGCAGAGATAGGCGAGGCAGGAAAACACTGCAATATCCTGACCTCACAGAGCTATGGGTAACTCACAGAGACAACTGAATGCCCACAGAGATATTAGATAACTCTCAGAAGTTTCTCTGGGACAGGTCTTACAGGTCCTTGCCTGGAGCCAGGCAAAGTTTTATTCCTACACTTTACCATTGCATAGAACTCCATTGTGTAGATGTACCACATTTTCTCTATCCACTCATCAGTTGAGGGGCACTTGGGTTGGTTCCAGCTCTTCACTATTGTGAAGAGAGCTGTAGTAAACAAGGCTGTGCATGTATCTCTGTGGTAGGATGAGTCTTGTGGGTATATACCCAGGAGTGGCATGGCTGGGTCATGTGGTAGGCTCATTTTGAGTCTTTTAAGGGTTCTCCACACTGTTTTCTATAGTGCTTGTATGAGTTTACATTCCCACCAGCAGTGGATGAGTGTTCCTCTTTCCCCACAACCTCTCCAGCATTTGGTATCATTTATTTTCTTGATCTTACCCAGTCTTATCAGAATAAGATGATATCTTAAAGTGGTTTTAATTTGTATTTCCTTAATTATTAATGATATTGAACACTTTTAAGATGTTTCTCAGCCATTATTTATTTTAAAAATAAATAATATTTTTAAAAATAGAAAATAAACTACCATGGCTCACCAGACTCACTAGGTACTACCCAACCCATTCTACTTCTCCATGTCCTCCAGTTCCACCCCCTGCACCCTATCCCAACCACTTCATTCTGCTCCAGGCATGTTCTTTCTGTTCCTTGGTCTGTCTATGTTCCTCTTGGATTCCAACCTTCCAATGTCCCCCATCCCTAAAGACAGGCTAATTCCTTCCTATCTTTAAATCTCACTAGAAGCAGTCTTGTTTCTAAGACATTCTCCTACTCTCAGAAGATTGCTATCTGTACTATAAACTCCCATGGCCCATTAAGTGTGTCCTTTTCTGATATCCTCCATCATTGTATTTGTGGGTTTAATGCTCTCTTCTCCACTGATCTATGGTTTCTATGAGTTCAGGGCACTTGTCTCTTTCATTCTCAGAAATATGCATATAACAGTGCCTGGCAGCTGAATGATGGCTAGTAAATAATTCATAAATTAAATTGAATTTTTTTAACTTTGAACCGAGCAGGAATCTCTTTCTTCCTGTGTTCCTAATGTACACCTTACTCTTTTGTCCATCTACATCCAAAAGGCTGCCTATGACTAATGCCTGCCTCAGCCATTTAAACCTCTTCATGCCTACATGTTGCCTTGGTACTATAAGTGCTTGGTGAGTGTTTAGGACTGAACAGCTGGCATCTGTCCAAAGGCAACACAGAAGAATCACAGAGCACAAGCTTGGTGCCAACACACCTGACAATGGGCCACTCACACAATGCTTTAATATTTTAGGCAGATTATCAAACCTCTTTGAGCTTTGTTTCCTCCTCAATTGTAAAAAGAGAATAATAATAATAATGTTTTACTAACTAGAATTATAGAGAAGTTTTAAGTGTACTTTTCCCTCTAAGGTTTCAATAATTTTAGTCTATGAAATACACTGACAGTAGATAATGGTAAAACCTTACAAATTTTATTACCTCCCTAAGGCATGGGAATATGAGATTCAAGAAAGGGCAAAGTGACTGAGCTTCACACAGTAATGAATAAAGGTGTGCTGCTCTGAGAGGAGGATGGTGCAGGCTATGGGATGTAGAGGGCTGTGCATCGTTAGCCAGGAGCAAGGGCCTGCTTGCTATACAGATGATGTCTTTCAGGTAACAGTCACTTAGTCAGGTGTGAGACCCCCAATCTCTACCTCCTGTGTAAAAACACTGTCCTAGGCAGAAAGTGGGGGAGAGTGGTAAGAATATCAGATGGAAAATATTTTGCCTACATCCACTGTTTGCTAACATAGATAGATGCAAACTTTTTTTAACCAAAGGACATCTTTCAGAAACATACCCATGTCTGCAGAGGTCTGCAGTTTCTCTGAATAACTAACTTGAAATATACCAATATATTTAGAGTTGAATGTTTTACTCCCCCACAAGATGTAGCAAAGCTAAAATAAAGCATTACATATAAAACATACTAATGACTCTTTTAATAGTGAGCATTTAATAAATAATAGCTGTCACTATTATAACAACTAAGTCAATTGTTAAAGACACTATATACACCTCTAACAAACCCAGAATTGCTAAATAAATGATAGCATATACATGCCACAAAACTCTATAAAATGATTTTAAATGGCTTTCAGGAATATTGATTACATGGACAAATGGTTGTATGTTTAGTATTAACACAGACAAAAACTAACATAATGACTATATATGAAGCAAGTCACAGTGTTAGAGCTGAGAGAGGGTAATAGCCAGCAAGACAGCTTGGCTCTTGGTTATATGGAACTCCAGTGTGCATAAAACAAGAAGCAACACAATACTGAAAGCAATGTCATGATCAAGATTTCATGTAGTCTCTCTCACACACTAGCATCTCAGTTTCATGACAAGAAAATGAATAGACAAATCCAATTGGGAATTGCAGGGTTGTATTAATCTTACAGCTGGAGTGAGGTTTGTATGATGTTTACAAAACACATATACTGATTTTTTTTTAAATTGAAACCAATGCGAACCTGTGAACCTGGCTGTTTATAAGGCCTTGGCAGAATTTCTAAATTGTCTCTCTGGAATCAGTTTTTTTTTTTTTTGTTTGCATTTTGTCTCCCTTAGTTTTCACAATAAAGTAATGGGTAAATCAGGTGTGAACTTCCCGCCATCTCCTCCTGCCCCCTCTTCCTACATTGCCAGCAAGGAGGTGTCAAACGAGCAGGTCAAGGGCTCTCCTTTTCTTTCCTCCTCTCTCCCTTAGGTCCAAGCTTTCCTTTGCAGCTCCATTGCCTGGATCTATAACTCCTCCCTCCTCTGCTCATCTTGCATGGGTCTCTCAGATCCTTAACTCTCATGGGCCACGTGGACCACCTCTAATTCCCAGCATCTCTCAGCCTTTTCATTCAATAGTCACCATTGTTGAGACAGGTGTAGACACTGCCCTCTACTTTCTTCAGTATCTGCAGATACTATCTAACCCTTTATTCCACGCCATTCACTGCAACAGCCCTTGCAACAATCTCTAGAAATTTTCATATTGTCATACACAATGGACACCTTGCATCTTTTTTTTTTTTTTTTTTTTTTTTTTTTGGTCTTTGTGAGACGGGTTTCCCTGTAGCCCCTAGACTGCAGAAGTCTTCCCTAATTCTCCTCTCCTTTATAAACTGTGGCTCTCTTACATTCCAAGTGGAACTGAGACATTTCTCCTTTTTTCTTTGTTTTTAATATCCTTTCACTTGCTTAGCTCTTGTTTATCACAACAATGGTTTAGAGATTTTAGTATACAGGCTTTTTACAGATTTTATAAATATGCAAAGATCTTGTACCTATTTGTCAGATTTATTGCTACTGTCTTGTGTTAAGGATTTTTTTTGGGGGGGGGATATTTTTGAGACAGGGTCTCCCTTTAGTCCCAGCAGGCCTGGAGCTCACTCTGTAGACCAAGCTGGCCTTGAACTCACAGAGATCCACCTGCCTCTGCCTCCCAAGTGCTGGGATTAAAGGCGTGCACCACCATACAAAGCACTAAAGATGGTTCTTAGCTGCCATGTGGGTGCTGAGAATTGAACCCAGGTCCTCTGCAAGAGCAGCCAGTGCTCTTAACCACTGAGCCATCTCTCCAGCCCCTTGAGTTAAGGTTTTTTAAAGCATTTCCAATTTCTGATTGTTCATTGCTAATGTATAGAAATGCATTTGATTTTTGCATATTGATCTTATATTCTGAAATTTTCAAAACTCAATACTTCTAGTAGCCATGGTAGATTTCATTGGATTTTGTGCAAAGACAACCATTTTGTCTGCATGTAAAATAGCTTTACACTTGTATTTAAAATCTAAATATTTCTTCCTTCCCAGTATAAATTCCTTTTCTTTTCCTTACTTTACTTCAGTGCTTAGACTGTCAGTGATAATTATGGCAGAGCATAAGAGAGTATAAGAGGAGGTTTCCTTGTCCTATGCGAAAGTGCAAAAGTCTGTTTTTTGGTTTGGTGCAGAATTCTAGTCTGACGGGTCCCCCTACCCGCTAACCCATTCTCTAAAGGTGCTACCCTGACTTCTTTCATACATACTTTTTATAAGAAATGTGCTATCATCTTTACCTTTGTTTTTCTGTATATAACATGTCCTTTTTTAAAAGAAAAAATTTCTTCTAAAGAGGTTCTCATTGATTTGAACATCTTGACTGTTATATGCCTTAAGGTTTTGTTTATTTGGTTGGTGTTTTACTGCTTTGTATGTTGAGGTTTCTGTGTGGCACTTCTTAGACATACAAGTTTACATTTTTCCTCAGATTTGGAATATTTTCAGCCATTATTTCTTTGAGTATTTTTTCCTTTTTGGTTTATTTTCACACACACACGCACACACATACACATACACACACACACATACACACACACACACACACACACACTCACCTCTTCTTCTAGTAGACTCTAACCAACTATAGATTATGTTACTTGAAGCTGTCCCAAGCTTACTTACTGGTTATCTGTTTATTAAAAATAGTTTTCTGTGTTTCATTTGAATCTTTTCTATTACTATATCTTTAGTTTTTAATTTATTTATGTGCATGTATGTGCCTTCATGCATGTGTTGGTGTGAGTATATGTACACATGTGTATGCAGATGCATGCATGCACACCAGCAGAAACCAGAAGAGGGCATCAGATGTCCTCCTCTAACACCCTCTGCCTATTCCTTGGAGGCAGGCTCTCTCTCTCTCTCTCTCTCTCTCTCTCTCTCTCTCTCTCTCTCTCTCTCTCTCTCTCTCTCTCTCTCTCTCTCTCTCTCTCTCTCTCTCTCTCTCTCTCTCTCTCTCTCAACCTGGGACTTGTGTATTCTCAGCTAGGCTAGAAGCCAGCAAGCCCCAGTGACCCTTCTGTCTCTGTACCCGCTCTGCAGATTACAAGCATTTGCAGGAACACCTGGCTTGGTTTGTGAGTGTTGAGATCCAAGCTGTGAACCTCATGATTATGGAACAAGGACTCTAACAGCTGAGCCATCTCTCTAGCCCTGCTATATCTTCAATTTCACCAAGTTTTTGGGTTTTGCTTTGTTTGCTTGTTTGATCTTCTGTTAATCCCATAAAGTACACCTTTCATCTTGTGAATTTTAGTTTTCATTTCTAAAAGTTCAATATAGTATATTTTAATATCTTCTATGTTTCCACACAACTTTTTAACAGAGGGAATGCAAATATAATATATTTTAATGTTCTTGTTTAGACTTTAATTTTTAATTTTAGAAATAAAAATAACTTTATTGTAATGAACTCACAAAGAAAAACATCACGCATCTAGACTAAGGTAGCTACTCAGACAAACACCTGCCCAATCTCTGATTCCATGCATCTCAGTGAATTTCTATGCAGTTAAAATGGACACTTTGAAGCCATGGAACTTTGCTTAGGGTTTTACATTTTCACAATCAATTACATTGTATGCAGTTATCCACCACAAAGAAAAAAGAAACCTGTGATAGAGGAGAAACTAGAAAAACAATTAACTTTATATTCTCTTTCATGACTCATTCCATCCTTCCTCATCACCTAGTATCACCCTTTCTTGATTCCCGTTCTAAATGTTACACTGTACCCACACGTATAGCTATTGTATACATATATCCATGTATACATTAGAGGCTAGAATCTACATATGAGGGAGAGCATGTGATTTTTATCTTTCTGAATCTGTTACCTCACTAAATATAATAATTCCTAAGTGTATCCATTTTCCTGCAAATTGTATGATTTCGTGTTTTTACAGCTGAATAAAAATCCATTCTGTGTATGTACCACATTTTCATTATCCATTCTTCTGCTAATGAACATCCAGGCCAGTTGCATTTTCTTACTATAGTAAGTCAAGCAGCAATGAACATGGATGTACAAGTATCTGTGTGGTGGGATACAGAGACTTTTGGGTATCTGCCGAGTAGTATACCTAGGTATTAGAATGTCAAACCATTTCTTATAAGCACTAATTATTTCACCTGGTGGTCTCATTCTTAAGTATTTATCAAAGAGAAATGAAAACATTTGTCATACAAAGAAGACCCAAATGTTCACAGCATCTTTGTTTAAATTAACCAAGACCCACCACTACAGAGTGCAGCCCCTTTATCCTTCAACTGATGAATAGATAATGGATGCATGCCACTCAATAGAAAGCTATTCAGCAATGAAAAAAATAAGCTATTGGTACATATATCAACATGGAAGCATTACATTAAGTAAATGATGCCTGAAATAATACACTTTATAAGACATTCCAGAAAAGACCACACTATGAATAGAAATCAAATCAGAGGTTGCCAGGATTAGGTATGAACAAGAGTGAATCACTACAGAGGGGCTCCTGAGCAAGTTTTAGGGTGTTAGACATATTCTGTATGTTGGTTGTGGTAGTGGTTATAGAACTGAATGAATTTGTTAAAATTTATATAACTATATACCTAAGAGGGTAACTCTTACTACATATAAATCCCCCCCAAAAAAATCTGACTTTAAAAAATACACAATTGGGGCTGGAGAGATGGCCTAGCAGTTAAGAGCACCGACTGCTCTTGCAGAGGACCTGGGTTCTATCCTCAGCACCCACATGGTGGCTGAGAACCGTCTTTAACTCCAGTTCCAGGGGAATCCGACACACTCTTCTGACCTCCGTGGCACTGCGCACACAGGTGCACAAACCTGCATGAAGACAGTACATTCAGACACATACAAAATAAATTTAAAAAGAAACACACAATCTCAGGTCCAATTCATCTCTACAGCTATCTTTCTACAACTGCTTCCACCCCAGACTGGGTTCGATCCTCTTAGTTTCTATAGCACATATACACAGTGCCTGGGTTGGTCCTCTGGATAGACTATATTATATTCAAATTGTCTTCTTGTATTAGTTCACCTTTGCATTGCTACAACAATGAAATACTAACACAATTAACTTTTCAATAGCAAATGTTATTTAGCTTTCAGTCTGTAAGGTTCAAGGGCGGGGCGCTGCCATCGGCTTAGTTCTCAGCCACATCACATTCTGGCAGACAGCAATGGTGCAGTGTTCCTACGACCAAGCAAGCAAACAATTCTCCCCAAGCCAGGAACACTGACAGAGACCAGAATCCCACAATTTCACCCACGAACATTACCCCTGCCCCCAAAGACCCAGGACCTTCCATTAAAACCTACTTTCCAAAAGTTTTACCACCTGCCAATAGCAAACAGCTGCATAATAAGCCTTTAATGGACCCTTGGGGCAGACTAAGCCCAAGTGATTGCACTCAAAGTAAAATTTTAAAAATTGCATTTTTATGTCTAGCCCCCCTACTCGATACTGAACCCATTAAAGTAAGAAACCATATTCTATTTGCCCTGCCTCCCTCCCTCAATCTCAATCTCACTCCCTCCTCTCAGTTAGCATATTGATCAGCTGATGATCAATGAAGTTTCTCCTCTGTCCCACTTAGCAAGTGATCTAATGAAGTGCCCTGCCAGGTTCAGAAACTTTCCCCAAAAGTTGCCTCATCAAAATTCTCTGTTTTCTTTGTTCTCCTTCTAAGCCAATATGGCTACATAATTCTTAATAAGGCATTAATGACTAGCTGTAAGGATAAGAATATATTTTCAATATTTATTTACCTGAAACACAGGTCCATAAGGGAAGAGATAATTTAAATCAACTAACAACCCTGTAGAGATGTTTTGGATACAAACTGACAAATGTCTCTTGAATCTATGTAAAATCACTAACAACTATATGAGAACACATTAAACTAAAAGTCATAAAGTGAAGAACTATGATGTATTTAATATGGTTTTGTTTTATTCCCAGTGACAAATATTTAGAACATCTTTATTTTGTAAAGAAGGGATGAAATTGGGGAGACATGACCCTCTCATTAATTTGGGCTGCTGGTACCAGAAGGATATATTTATGGCACACAAACTATGCCCTAAACTGAACTCTCCATTTCCTTTTTTCTGAGAATCCTTCAATAAAGAGAGTGGGGAGATATTTCAAGGAAGACATTGCAAAAGAAGAGGATGCTACTATTATTTCTGTTCCACTCATTAAGGAAAACCTCCTGCCACATACCTAAATTGCCTTTCTTAAAAAGCTAGCCACTATTCAAGGTTGCATGATTTATAACAGTGGTCCTCACCTTAATCATGCCTTCCACAAGTAGCCTAGGAGGGAAGGAGGGAATTTACAGCAATTACTGAGCATGCACTTGTCTTCAGTACTCTCAAAAAGTATGATGTGTCTGATCCACTAATACCCTCCCTGCCCAGGAGGGCTTGTCCTTTGCTCTGCTCATCCATGCTCAAGGCAGCCAGGGAGAAAGGCTGACCATGTGGGACTCTAAAAGAAGGCTACCTGCCTAATATCAGTCTGGAGCATCAGAATCATGGACATGACAGTGAACTAGAGGCCACCCTGTCCAGATCCCTGGGACAATTTTTATCCAGTTTCAAAAGATATCCATATTTTTGATACATTGCTTCTTTAAAACATTGTCATAGGGCATATGTTAATAAAAATAATTATAAGAAAATATTGTACATATTAACAGATAGCCTATGTTTAGAACTACAGAGTAGCCAGTAAATACCTTTTAGACTCTATTGAAGAGGAATGTTTCCCCTAGATGATTCCAGCATGTGCCTCTAGTTCACACCTCTAAAAGAATACCAAAACTGCCTTTTCTAATGGTTCACAAAACATTTCTGTCTGTAAGATTCCACTCAGCTTTCATAATTGAATTGGCTGGAATACAGGACAAAATTTCCCACAACACACAGATATCACCCAGGAGGAAGATGGAAAAAGAATTAACATCCCTATCTCACAAATGAGGAACTGAAGCTTAAATATGAAAAGAAACTGCCCCCCAAGAACACACAACTGCTTTTCATTTCTCTTCCATTGAAACTGACTCTCTAGCAAAAAGTTAAACTGCCTTTTAGCAAGCAAAGAGAGTGCGAGGGTCTTTCCGGCCCTCGCCTCAGTGACTCAGAATCCTGAGCTCCAGGTATTTGTTTGTGGATCCTTTTCAGAACTTCAGCTACTTGAGCCTCCTCAACACCTTGCCAGTCACCCTACAACACCCCATTCCATTCTGTCCTCTTAACCTCAGCCCTAGAACATAGGATCATGAAGTATAAAACACCCCTAGAGAAGGGGGTGAGCTTATCCACTGCTTAGGGTATGAACCATGTTCTCGAATATCAGCTCTTTTCACATACACCACTACTCCCACTCCCTGTCACTTACATTTTAAGCAGTTTTGAACAACTCAACATGAGTTATATAATCTGCTTTAAGAACATATTCATTATTGGGCCACTAGCAGTCCCTTCTACTCTCCTGATCCTTAAGATAAAACTGAAATCTCCAGCAAGAGATTCTGAATCTTTTTTTATTAGCAAACCAGTTTAAATTCACTTAATACTGTAAAAGCAAGAAAAGCTTTTTTTAAAAGCCATCTAAGAATGAAACTTGCTTAGAATTAATGTTTGCAGATTTGATGCTATTTTTGTCCCATAATTAGCATATATTGTGCCTCGTCCAAATCACTGTCTCTTTCTCCTCTCTGCCCTTTTCCAGAACTCCCAGAATTGGCCGGAATATAGGACAAATTCCCCACAACACACAGATATCGCCCATCTGTCTCTAATTTCACAAAAATGACAAATCAAAATGGCCTCAAGAGCCAAAAAATTTTATTTCATTCTTTTCTCTGATAGTCTAGATAGGCCAGGAGATCTCCTGTTCTTTCAGCATGACAAACATTTAAAACAGAGTTGAGAGAAGAGAAAGCAAACTCCAAGATGCAAGTCGTACTACTGAGGAGAATTTGCAAGAAGATAGACCACTCAGACCCAGGCAATGGTAATCAGCCCAGAAATGAGCTTGGCCAATTTTCAACATCATGAAAATTAATGCATTTCCTTCTACGAAATATAAACTGAAAGGCTCTGACTGGAATCTGGAGCCTCCCTCTAACCTGAGGCGGAGTCTGTTATCCGTGTCTCTGCACTGCTGACATTACTCCGCAACGGAAGCCAATGACTTTGTATCTCAGGACAAGGACTTTTTGAGGGAGCCTATCATCTCTCAAATGAAACAATTTCTAGAAATTTGTTGTTCAGAGCACCTCAAAATACACTGAAGTTGTGAGAAGGAGAGAGACAGAGACACAAAGACAGAGAAAGAAAGAGATTGAACTCCAAAAGATGATGACCTAGCAGCAAGTTGAATTGCTTGTTTGATGTGTTATTCCTTTGGAAGGATGAATTATGGCAAAAGATGTAAAATAAAACTCAAGAAAGGGGTGCACAGAATTAGTCATTCTCTTGAGAAGAAATATGCATGACAGAAAACAGAGCAGTCCAGAAGGTATTTCATCTAAAGTCAGAAATGCTTAGCTTGAATCCTGAGCTTAATTTGAGGTGGGCTGAGCCCTCTTCTTCACACACTTGCAAAAACCCAGAGGGATCAGCAAAGCCTAGTCTTGGGAAGGTAGCATTACAAGTAACTGAGGAGCAGTTAGGAAGGAAGGAAGCCCAAGGGAAGAGCTCAAGGCCGCAGCTATGCACGCAGGCCTCATTCCCTCTGCCCCCCTGAGATTCCCGAGAAGGGTGCGTGTTCCCAGAGCAGGCTGCTTGAAGGTTAGCTCCAAGCTGCATTTTCGAAAATTTGGCTTCAGAGGAACTTTCTTTTGCTTTGGGCCCAGCAAGCTCTGCCTGCAGCTGGAAAAGGACAGGAAGCAGAATGTGGAAAACAAGTAGAGAAGAGAGCCTGAGATGCAATGTGACAGGTCCCCCAGATGGGAGCTCCCACGGAGCTGCCCACCACAGTGGAGGTGGACATCTGTGTTGGTCTTGGGGGCTTTGATGCGGGCACCAGAGTATTCATTACACCATCCTGAGGCTGTCTCACGGTATTCCTTTGCTTATTCCTTCCTCAAGACTGACAGACACCATCTGAGCATGCCTTTCCTAATTTGAAGCTATGCTGCCTTGAAGACTTCTCCCTGAAGAATCACAGCACCGCTGCTCATGTTGAGGGATCTCCCTACCCTGCCCCTCCTGTGCTGCTTTGCTGTCTGCTCTCAGCTCACTCCAGAAAGCTCTCCTTGACCACTAGGGTAGGACACTTTCCCATACGTATTCTTAGGAATAGGGTACAGCCTCTGCATGCTGTTTAATCATATCTTCTGTTAAGTGCTTTTCGAAATATGTTCCTCTAAGCACGCATGAACACACAAACATACACCAGTTCTGAAAGATCAAGAAATACCTTTTATTGGCAGTTGCCTTACATGCCTTGCGCACTGCCTGGAACAAAAGCCAGATAAGAAACTTTGTTCAGTGAGAATGAACTGGGTAGGTGGATGAATGAGTGGGTGAAGAAGGCAAAAAAAAAAAAAAAACCCACAACTCTGTTGTCACTTAAATCCGTCTGAAAGTCTCCTTCAGTCCTGAAGTCCCAGACTCTCCTCGTGTGATGCCTTCAGAGCGGTGATTCCAGGATCTTCTCTCCCCATCTCTTGCATTGGGAAGAAACAAGCACTTACCAGCTGCTAGCTTTGTCCTGTTTCGAACTCTGCATGTCTGTGCTGCCCCCAGCTAGCCTCATTCCAAGGATGGCTTGGTTTGCTTTGTGGGTGGCAGAGACAGAGATCAGCAGTATTATGAGTTCAATCCTGGCCCTTCAGGCAGTTTTCTTCCTTGGCTTCTGGTGGCAACCTTTTCTCGGTCCTGAAGGCTGGGGTGATCTCTGGCACTGTGAACTGCGTATTTCCTCTTCACATCTCATTTTTGAGTTTGTCATTCACAAAGGATACCAGTCCTGCCCCAAGGCAGAGAAGACATGAGGACAGTAGAAGCTTTCTGACAAGCTGAGCACTTCCCACCATGAAGAGCCAAGGACATCACTTCTCTGGGGAGCAGTTGGGCTCAGGGCTCCTCACTCAATCTCAAGATGACTTCACATATAGCAAGGGGAGGAACTTCTCGGAGTCAGCAAGCCTCCTCATGAGTTTAGGCAATGTCAAAAGAGACTTCAGCAGACGACAGATGGGCCCATACTGACATAAGGCCGCTAGAGTCTAATAAGTGGAGGTGGTGGGGTAGATAAGCCCAGAGCAGTCTCAGAAGGCCAGCAAATCTACATGCACAGAGGAGAGGACCCATGAGGAGCCGCATGACTAATGCTGGGACAAACAAAACCTATTCCAAACCCCCAGGTAGGAACAGACTCCTCACCGCATCACTTCTCACCACAGTTACTGCTGCTTCTTCTGCCCTGGGGGCACCTCCTCCCCCAACTCTTCATCTTGCTACTTGTGCTTCCTAAGCTTGCTTCTCTTTGCCTCTCTCCTAGGCAGCCTGCCCTGAACCCTAGGACAAGTGAGGTACACCTTCTCTGCTGCCCTTATCCCTGCATGTGCCATGTTGTCTGCCTCTCCGGCTACTCTATAAAGGAAAGAAATAGCTTCTTGATATGTTTGTATCATGGCCTCTCTCAGATAGTGTTTCGCCTATACCAGGTTCTTCAGTCAAATTGAAAAGTGGGCTAAATGAATGAATGATCTAACAAGAATGTTTTAGGATGAGATCTCCGATGGAAGGTAGAAGTTCTTTATAAGAATAAGCACAAAGTCAAAATGAATGAAACCATCTGTGAGTATAAGATGAGATTGTCTCAAAATCCTGGGCTTCTTAAAACCTTGCATGGGAAACAAGATTGGTATTAAATTTTGAGACAAAACTGAGTTCATAGGTAAAGGCTCCCTGGCTTCATCCCTGGGAAGCAGAGACAGAAGCCACACAGTAATATTTGCAGTGGGCTGGTTCTTTCGTTCCTCTAGCTGGCGAGGGTTGAGGAAATTAGAAAGTGACGGATGGGAGGAAAGTGAAGAGGCACTGGGGAGACAGAATCAGAACATTTATCACTGACCTGAGGGAATCTCTCCAGCCCAGTTCTTGCCTCTTCCCTCAGTGTGCTCCACTGCCCTAACCTTCTCCCCATTTGGGGACTGTGCCAAAATCTTTCTAACTCTACGGCCTTCGGGCATGCTCTTCTCTGTGTCCTGAATTTATGTTGGCTGCACTTTGAAATATCAACTCCTTCACCTCTGTGGATTTTAGGTTAAATGCTACTCTCCAGCGAAGTCTTTACTGGTTACCTTGTTGAAAACACATGCTCCCTTCACTCCCCATTAAGTACAATCTCTTTTTTACTTTCATCATAATATTTATACAGTTTGTATTCACTTCATTTACTTACCTATTTACTAGTGGTGAAAGGGATAGCGTTCTTCACCAGACAAGATTCCGTAAGGACTCAGGGTCCCTGCCAAGCCTGGTGCCTTATCTTTGCACTTCATATGTCACCCGGAATCTAGTAAGAGGCCATTGCTGCTGGTCCTGTGGCTGCTGTCACTGCTATTTTCAAAAGAATTCCTTTGGTATTCATAAAACTGGGGAGATGGATCAAATTATGGGCTTATTCACAGGCAGCTCCATTCTCCATATACTTTGTGGGTATGGGAACTACCCATCAACACTTTCAGAACCATCTCAAAATCCAGATATTCATTAAAAGATGCTATGTGGGTCTGAGTTAGCCTTTGTGAATAAAGCCCGTCTAATAAAAGAAAATGAGATTTCATGATTAAGGGATTAGAAATAATTAAGACAGGGTTAAAAATAAAATTAGCGGGGGCCAAGTACAAGAAAGAATAGCTCCTGGCATTCCAATCTTCCAAAATAATGTTCCAGATTATGTCTTTGCATGAAAATAAAATAATTTCTTGCCAAGCCACATGAGAAGCCGGAATTCTGAGAAAACGAAAGCAGAAACTAAACTTTCATAGGACTGCAGACTCTAGAACTTTCCAGGTTCCTTCTTTTTGAGCCTATAGCCCCAGCTGGCCTGGAACTCACTATGTAGACCACGCTGGCCTTGATCTCATTGAGATCTGCCTGCCTCTGCCACCCAAGAGCTGGGATTAAAGGTGTATGCCACCATGCCTGACCAGGTTCCCATTTTTCCTGGCCATTCTGAATGTTCCCTAATATAACTTTTCATCATTCTTGTGATAAAGTACAATCAGTGATCTGGTCTTAATTACCCAAACCAGGACTGTTATGTTAATTTAAAACAAAATGAAACAAAAATATGCTTTAAGCAAAGTTTTTAAATGAGCTTTTGTGGTTTACAGTCCCTGCTCCTTCCCTGGGCAATTTAAATTTTCGTATTTTTTTCATGTTTGTCTCTTCATAGCCTCGCCCCATCTCCTTTAAGCTAGATTTTGAAATCAATGGCTTACACAGAAAATTTTTCTCCCTACATGGAATGCTAGCAGTTTTATCTTTGCTTTCTGAGGCTTAAAAATGAGCATTGCTTTCAAAGACAGAGAATGAATCTTTTCTAGTCATTCCTTCTCAGTCCCCCCCAAACTTCAAGATCTTCAGCAAGCCCTGGAAGTCTGTTATGGCCCCCCTTCACGGAGATCATCCTGAGCTCTAAAGTCGGGCCCATAGCTCAAGGGTTTGTTCTTCCCTAATTGTGCAAGATGAAGAAGAACAAAATGAGAGCTGCAGGAGAAGCAGGAGAGCAGACGTCCTAAACCGTGCCACCTAGGACTGTGTTCTGCAAAGTATTATACAGGCAACTTCATTTAATCCTCACCATGACCTTGTGAATAAGAATCATTCACTATTTCCAGATGAGAAAACTGGGATTCATGAGAGGCTGAGACTTGCTTATAGTCCAGAAGCAGTAAAAAGCAAAGTCAGAGTTGAGGGGTTAATTTACATTTTAACTTTATGTGTATGAGCGATTTGTCTACATATTTGTAAGTGTACCACATGCATAAATGCCCGAGAAGATCAGAAGAGGGTGTCAGATTCCCCTGGAACTAGAGTTAAGGATAGTTGTTAGCCATCATGTAGGTGCTGGGAACTGAACCTAGACCCTCCGCCAAAGCTACGCAGTGCTCTTAACCACTGAACCATCTCTCTAGCTCTGTAAAGTCAGATTTTAAACCCAAGACTCCAATGACACAAATTAATTTTTTTCCTCCACATTACAGAATTAGTTTAATCTCTTCTGCAACTTTACCACCAAAGATCAGGAAATGGATGAGGGTTCTCTTTGTGTTTTTATCCTTGTTAATAAAAGAATTTAAAAATGGACTTGGGAAGAAGCTCAAGGGCCATGGTGCCCCACCAGATTCACATGACACATTACTGGGGGAATTGGAGTCATTCTTTAGGGTTCTTAGTTTCATTAATGAAAGAATTTAAGCCAGAATTGGTGGCACACACCTTTAATCCCAGCACTCAAGAGGCAAAGGCAGGCAGATCTCTGTGAATTCAAGGCCAGCCTGGTCTGCATAGTGAGTTCCAGGCCATCTGGGGCTACAAGGAGACCCTGACTCAAAAGGACAAAAATTAAATAAATAAATAAATAAATAAATAAATAAATAAATTCAAAAGGAAGCTCAAGGACAATTTTATTAAAGTTTCAATGAAAAACTGAGGGTGAAAGAGATGGCTCAAGAGCACCAGCTGCTCTTGCAGAGGACCCAGATTTGATTCCCAGCACCCACATGGCAGCTAACAACCATCTGTAACTCCAGTTCCAGGGGGAATCTGACATTCTCTTCTGACCTCTGTGGGCATTGCATGCCACAGGTCCACCTATGCACATGCAAGCAATACACTCATACACAAAAATAAAATAAATAATAAATAAAATATTTTTTTTAAATCTCTATACATACCATACAAACATCTGTGTCTATACCAATGTAACCTACCATAACAATTAGTACTGTTTAAATACCTATATATCTAATTGCTTGTGCTTCATTAGTAGGATCGAAAGGTTATTCCTGGACAAACTGTCAGCCCACGAAAGGAAACAGCCAGAACTGACCAGAGTCCAAGACAACAGCTCCAGAGAAAGACTGTTTTGCTTCTCATCCACCTGTGCCCCTTTTCTAAGCCTAGGGAACAATCTGCGGAAGAGGGGGCATGGTAGAATGTAAGGGCTGTGATTGGGGTGAATGGTGAAACTACAACAATATAGTCTGGACACTCATTTGATCAACTTGATTGAACATACGAGCCCCCCCCCCAACTGGATGGTGGGACCCATGGGCTGTGTGGGTTGCTTGCAAATTGGTTTTACATGAAGGATGCTTGTACTCATAAATTATCACTTATTGCTAAAAATGAAAAAAAAAAAAAAACAGAGAAAGATGCAGGACGGTTATGGCAGAATGCATGAGCTGGGATGGAGTGGGGTGGGGTGGGGGAAGGGAAAGGGAAATATGCCTGAACTGAATTGGAAAATGATGTATGAAATACACAAAACATCAATAAAAAGTGAAAATTTAAAAAAAAAATCTCCAGTGGGGCTGGAGAGATGGCTCAGCGGTTAAGAGCACCGACTGCTCTTGCAGAGGACCAGGGTTCAATTCCCAGCACCCACATGGCAGCTAAGAACCATCTTTAACTCCAGTTCCAGAGGAATCTGATGCCCTCTTCTGACCTCCATGGCATTGCATGACACGAGTGCACAAACCTACATGCAGACAGTACACTCATACATATAAAAATAATAAATTTTAAAAAAGCTCCAGGGTAGAAAGCTGAAAATCTTAGCAGCTTCCCAGATGAGGAAGATGAAGAGGAGAAAGAGAAAAGTCTTCTGGGTAAGTTACGCTGACAAGGTCAGGCACACAGTGAGCAAGCAGCCACATGGAGGGAGGAGAACTTTCAATTAAGAGCAAAAGGCCCAAAGCACAGAGGAAACAGACTGAGGCTCTATCCAGCATATGAAAGAAAAAGACAGAAGAGAAGTGAAAAATTACAAGCTTTTGAGGCAAGACTCAGACAGGCCAACCCAACACAGCCTCGTGGTAGCTCTGGAGTGACTGCACAGAAACCAGGGGTTGGGGAAGAAGTACATTATCTCATTAAAGGGATAATTATTCCTCCTATCTCCTCAGCATATTGAAGATGGATTCACCTTCCCGATGAGTGATCCCTTATCCAGGTGATTGACCAGCCGAACTGGATTAACTCTTAAGGAAGGAGACAGTGCAATATCTCCACCTAGAGATAGACTGCATTCTTTATTATAACAATTATATTAAAGTTTGAAGGCAAAACAACAGGGCAGCCAACTGCAAATATCTCAGCAGCTGCTGGGAGAGGGAGATAAAGAAAAGGAAGGGAGGAAGTCATTTCTTTTGAGTTTGGGTCCAAGAAAGCCTGGATGTTTAGCAACGAAGGTCAGCCCAGAAGCCCAGACTGTCAGGGGAAGTGTGAGAAAAGCTTGGGCAGCAGCTGCACAGGGAAGAGGCTTCCAGCTTCTGGGAAGGATAGTGCATTATCTCATTAAGGGGATTTTTCCTCCCATCTCCTTGCATGTCCTCAGGTGAGTCGGCTCTCCTTAGGGTGGCCTGTTGGCCAGGTGATTGACAGGCCCAACAGTATGTGGTATTAGGAGTAGATCAGAATGCCATGTTTCCACTGAGAGTCAGAGGTAGAACTCATTCCATTCTTTTGACTAGAAAGAACTAGCTTTCACTTTGTGGGCATCTAAGCCCTGATAGCTCCACTTTTCCTATGGTATTTTAAATCCTAAGGGGGAGCAATTGAGATATTTTCCTTTCTACTGTTACCAGAGAAATAGGAGGTGGGATCCAAAGGCAGCCATGAGGCAGGGGTCCAACCTCAATGGCTTCTAAGGTTTAAAGAGTCTCTTTGGGATGAAGAAGAGTCTTTGGGATAAAATCATGAAGTCTGCTGGAGATCTAGATCTACTGGAGAACACCCGTGCTGTACAGTCAGGCTGCTGCAGGTCTCAAGCAAAGCCTCGGGGTAATGTTGAGTTCTAGAACCCCACAGACCAGTTCCAAGAGGAGCAACTACTTCTAGGAAAGTGAGCTCTTCAGAAGAGTTCTTGAAGCACAAGGCAAGAATTGCATTCTCCTTTCTTGCTCATATGAACTTACAGTAATGATGACAGCAAGACCCATGAAACCAGACCAAAACCCAGCAAAGAACTGGGGAAATGGGTAGCAGGTCCCAACATTAGCTGAGGAACTTTCGGTAGCTGATCACTGGGTGAGGGAGTTGGTCTTCTTTAAGGAAGTGACGCTAGGTAGGCTGACCCAGCTCCAGTGGATGAACTCATGCTGAGGGACATCTGAGGACACAAACTTCACTTGATAGGCTGTAACATATATGACAGAATGCATGAAACCCACTGGGGAGGCCATGGAGGTGCAATGGGGGGGATCTAAATAGGACCGAGACGTATTGTACGAGATGCACAAAATTCAATAAAAATCATATTTTGAAAATTTTGATCCTCCTTGTGTATTTTGATCATTGAGAGTTAAAACACTTTCCCTAGAATTTTATGCTGTCTTCATAGAAATGAGCTATCTCTTGCTGGGTGTGGTGGTGCACACCTTTAATCCCAGCACTCAGGAGGCAGAGGCAGATGGATCTTTGTAAGTTCAAGGCCAGCCTGGTCTACAGAGTGAGTTCCAGGACAGCTGGGGCTACAGGGAGACCCTGTCTCAAAAAGACCAAAAAAAAAAAAAAAAAAAAAAGAATGAGGCGCATCTCAGGCCACACCACACCAAAAGTAGTTCAAAAGGTCTTTAAATTTTACATTAGGGGCTAGAGAGATGGCTCAGGGCTTAAGAGCACTGGCTGCTCTTTGCTCTTGCACAGAACCCAGGTTTGGTTCCCAGCGTGCACATGGTGGCTAATAACTGTCCATAGCTCCAGTTCCAGGTGATCCAATTCCTTCCTCTGCCCTCAGCGGGCATTGCACATATAGGTATATTACATACATGCATGCCAAATATTCATACAAATAGAGTAAATATAAGTAAATCAAAATTTTTTTACTTAAAAAATTTATAAAACTATCTTATCTGATATAATAAATCTGTGTGGTTTGACCTTGAAAAGCTCCCCAAACAAGCTGTCTTCCACAGTCAAGTTCATTTTCTGTCAAAAACATTACCATTTTCCTCTAATTTGGTTAATTTCTTAAGCATTTTGGAGATTTGGAGATATTGCATAAATTAACGTCAGTTTTTGCTACAAGATCATCTTTGACTTTCTCTTGATGAGCCCTCATCATAGAAGTTTTACATTTAACATGCTGGTAACACAAGACAGGGTGCCATGGAGATGAATGCTCTCTACAGTTCTTTGCCAGGAAGCAAAGAACTTGAGATGTGATATCTTAAAAAAGATTTTCTAGGATGGGAAGTACAGTTCAGTAGTAGCTTGAGAATGAAACACAGAGAGAAAAGGGAGAGAAAAAGACCTAAACTACTCATCCTGAATACTAGGAAAAACCAAAAGTTTATCTGCTAATTTTACATCAGTGAGATTCCAGTTCTTCCATTTTCTTTCCTGGAGAACTATAAAATGGCTAAACTAACTCCATCTTGTTCTAGCTGACTATAGCTTTACCCTGTGTTTTTGACCAGCCATTCCCACTGCAGCCAGCCAGGCAGAACATCTCATGCAGGTAGTTTCAGGGAATACATTGTTTCTACAGCACTGATAAATTTACAAGTAGAAGTAGCACATCCAAATAGCATGTCCTCCCTCCTTTCTATACCTGCATCTCCATAGAGCCCATTGTTTTTACAATTCTGGATTTTTTTCTAATTGAAGCTTTTTGTTAACTGAAAACCTCTTTAGTAACTGATATGTCTGGTGTAACTATAGTTATTTTCTTTGCCCCTGGCATGATGTAATTGTGGTTTTAAGTTTTATAAACCCTGCCCTGTTTCTCCTCAGGGTCAAGAGTTCATTAGGACACAAAAGGCCCAGATAGCCAAAGCAACCCTGTGTACAAAAAGCAATGCTGGGGGATTATCATATCAGATTTCAAACTATATTACAGAACTATAGTCATAAAAACAGCATGATACTAGCACAAAAATAGACCTGTAGATCAATGGAACATAACTGAAGACCCAAACATGAGTACATGCAATTTCAGCACCTAATACTTGACAAAGGGGCCAAGAACACTCGCTGGAGGAAAGACAGCATCTTTACCAAACAGTGCTAGCAAAACTGGATCTCTACCTGTAGAATAATGAAACTAGACCCTTATCTTTCAGCTTGTACTAAAGTCAACTCTAAATGGATCAAAGACCTCAATGTGAAACCTGAAACTCTGAAAATGTTAGAAGAAAACATAAGCCGTGCCTTACAAGATATGGGTGTAGGAAAGGACTTTCTAAATCAGACATCAATTGCTCAGGAATTAAGGTCAAGAATCAACAAGTAGAACCTCATTAAACTAAAAGCTTCTGTACAGAAAAAGAAACAGCCAAGGAAGTGAAGAGAAACCCCACAGAGTGGGAGAAAAATATTCATCAGTGATACAACTGACAGAGGTTTAACGTCCAGAATATATAAAGAACTCAAAAAACAAAGAATCAAGAAAGCAAGTGACCCAATTAAAAGACAGGCTAAGGATCTGAACAGAGATTTCTCAAAAGAAGAAATAAAGATGGCTAAGAGACATCATAAAAAGTGTCCAACATTGTTAGTAATTAGGTAAATGCAACTTAAAACCACTTCAAGATTTCATCTTACCCCAATCAGACTGGCTAAGATCAAGAAAATAAGCGATACCAAATGCTGGAGAAGATGTGTGGAAAGGCGAAAGCTCATTCACTGTTAGTGGGATTGCAATCCATGCAAACCCTATGGAAAGCAATGTTGAGAACTCCTAAAGACTAAACATGAACCTACCATTTGATACAGTTATACTATTCCTTGGCATATACCAAAAGGACTCATCCAACTGCAAAGATACTTGTATATCACTGTTGCTGCTCTTTCACAATAACTAAGAGATGGAAGCAACTAAGTGTCCTTCAATTGATGAGTGGATAAGGAAAATGTGGTACACTTATACAGTGGAGTTCTATTCAGTGTTAAAGAAAGACAAAATCATGAAATTTGAAGATAAATGAATGGAACTAGAAACTGTTATACTAAGTGAGGTAACACAGTCTCAGAAAAACAAACAACATATGTTCTCCCTCATGTGGATCCTTATATGTGAGTATATATCCTGATATAACTGAAGGAACCAGGAAGATGGAGGGAACCAGGGAGGTAAAGGGAAAGAAGGAGTTCAAAAGAGGTGGGACCATAGGAGCCTGGTATTTTCAAGGAAGAAATGGGAAAAATTGGGACACTTTAAATGGGGACAGGATGGAGGAAGTTATATAGGTAGAGAGAGAAGAGAGCTAAATAATCTCTACGTAGCGTAAAAAATCATAGGGAATCACATTAGTCCAACAACCTAATGACAAATTACACCTATAATGTCTCTACATGAGTTCATATGTATATAGCTGAAGGCTACATAACAAGAAACAACAACAGACAAGAGAAACCTTTGAGTTGTTGGTCAGGGTAGTCCAAGAGACTTCCAAACTTACACAGGCTATATTACATCAGCCCTTGATTGCCTCCCAGAAATTGAAGGCAAAACCCTATTGCTGAAGACAGAACATATTTTGGACACAGGACTTGGAGCAATAGAGCTGGAACTGAGATGAAAGTGACTTCCCCTGAAGGCTAGATCTCATAGATTTGGAGAACACTATGCAAAATGCCAAGGGAAAATAATAATCAATGGTCCACCACCAGCTTTAAGACCACACATCCACATCAATGACTGGCACAACATACAGTGTCAGTGCTGTGGTGGCACTTTTATCTTGCAGGCATTCAATGGTTAACCAATTAGACTCAAAGCCCACTCAATGGGAGGAAACTCATGTGTGGTCCTGTAAACACCACCAAATATACATGGATGGAGAGGTTATGGATCTTACAGAAAACCCCAAGACTATCACATCCTTAGACCTAATGTAATGTCTTACTATGTACAAAATATTCATCCTTATATTTACAAATATCCCAGTCACCACTCATCAATGAAGCTTATTTTGCACCAGACAGAGACCATTACAGAGTCCCACAACTGGTCACACACAGACATTGTCTGTGAATTGCCCAAACCTGAGTGGCCCATCTACAATGGAACTTCTACACCTAAGGCTCATGGAACACAGAACAAGGGGTAAAGAGGACACTAATGAATATCCCAATTCTCATTAGTAAAGCTCCCCCATGCAGCAGAGGGACAGGAACACAATAGGTCACAAATGGCCAAAGCATAAAGATTAACAGTCTGCAGAATGCTGGTCCTCAGACAGGACTCCTATATTAAGCTTCACCCACCCAGGACTCAGGAACCATTGCAGAAGAGGGGGCAGAAAGATGGTAAGCGCCAGGGAGTAAGTGCCTGACTATTGGAAACAGAGTCTTGCAGGCTTCTGGGATCTTGCTCAGATGAATCAACAGCAATGGTGCTAGCATGCACAAGACCCATGCAAACTCAAGCAGACAAAACACAGCGCAGAACTGGGGAAACGGTCATCAGAGCTCAATCTTAGCTGAAGAAATGTTGGCAACTGATTACTGCTGGGTGAGGATGAGCTTCCTAAAGCGAGGGACTCTAGAGAGGCTGACTGGACATCAGTAGATGAACCAGCACTGAGGAACATCTGGGGACAGTAACGACACAATAGGCCTTAACACAAATGACAGAGTGTATGGATCCCAGTGGGGTGAGCTGTGGGAAGGGCCAGTGGGAAATAGTGATGACTAAGACTTATGGAGATGTTCTAGATGAAATACACAAAAACCCAATTAATAAGAAGAAAAAAGAGTTCTTTGCAGCACTAGCCCCCTCTCTGACCACAAGCTATTAGTAAAGGACTCCTAATTCGACCATCACTATACGTATACAGCGGTCCTCTGTGCATCTTGCTCAGTATTACAGCTTTACGTTGCCAAGGTCAGCTTTTTTTGTTTGTCTTTTTGAGACAGGGTCTCCCTGTAGCTCTGGCTGTCCTGGAACTCACTCTAGACCAGGCTGGCCTTGAGCTCACAGAGATCCACCTGCCTCTGCCTCCCAAGTGCTAGGATTAAAGGTGTGCGCCACCATACCTGGCCTCAAGGGCAAGCTTTCTTCCACTCTGAAGCATCAGTGCTTTCTTGCCCTAATAAAATGTAAACAATTCTACCTACCTTATTCTTTTACCATCACCAATTCTCCTTCTCCTCTTTCTATTACTTTATAATCTCGTGTTTTTGCTGAGTGTTAGTTGACAGGGAGATGGTAATTTATTTGAGTACACCTTTGTCAATTTGGCTCTGAACAAAAGGTACTACTTTGGGATGGCATATACTTTTCAAAGAAGACATTGGATACCAAGTAAAATTTTGGAACAGAGCTTACAAAATTATTAAAATTATGCTTTAACTTCTTGCATTTTACTTACTCAAAATTATGTCAATTCTCTGAAAAGAGAAGTACAAATACTTCTTAAGAAAGGTAAAGAGGGGCTGGTGAGATAGCCTAGCAGTTAAGAGCACTGACTGCTCTTGCAGAGGACCTGGGTTCGATCCCCAGCACCCACATGGTGGCTGAGAACCGTCTTTAACTCCAGTTCCAGGGGAATCTGACNGGAGAGAGAGAGAGAGAGAGAATTCAGTCTCTGTGACATACCATGGTATGCTAGAGCTCCTTAGTGTGATGGCTAATCCTGGGTGTCAACTTGACTGGATCTGGGATGAACTAAAATGAGAGACAGACCTGATTGGATCATTTGAAACGGTAAGACCCAGCCTTTGGGGCTGGAGAGATGGCCTAGCAGTTAAGAGCGCTGAATGCTCTTGCAGAGGACCTGGGTTCGATCCCCAGCACCCACATGGTGGCTGAGAACCGTCTTTAACTCCAGTTCCAGGGGAATCTGACACCCTCTTCTGACTTCTGGGGCATTGCACGACATGGGTGCACCAACCTACATGCAGACAGTACATTCATACACATAAAAATAAATACATAAAATTTTTAAAAATTTAAAAAAAGAAAGTTGAAAAAGAAGTAATGAGATCATTAGAAAAGTGTACACTATTACACGCCAATGATGACACCATGGCCCTGTATAGATGTCCATATATGGTACCGAAAGGGCTCAGAAGTAGGGTTCAAGAGGGACAGCAGGCAGACTGCTGTGAGCAAGAAGTTTATTAGAAGTATAATTAACACCATGCACAGACAGACAGACAAAAGTATAGCAAGGACTCTGAGGAGAATTAGGCACCAATTGTCAGAAACACACTGCATTGTGGGAGCTCTAAAGTGAGACATCAGGCCTACATAAGTCAGGTCCCTTCTTTTCTTTTTAATTTTATTTATTCCTGTATGTGTATGAATGTACTGTCTGCATGCAAGCCTGTGCACCCATGTCGTGCAATGCCGCGGAGGTCAGAAGACGGCTTCGGATTCCCCTGGAACTGGAGTTCTCCCGGAATTGGAGTTTCAGACGGTTCTCGGCTGCCATGTGGGTGCTGGGGATCGAACCCTGGTCCTCTGCAAGAGCAGTCAGTGCTCCCAACCGCCAGACCATCTCTCCAGCCCCAATCAGGTCCCTTCTTATAGGTATCTAAAGAAAGAGTTTTGAAAGCAAAAGCCGGCAGCCATGTCCTCTGATTCCTAGGCAGGAGGCAGGGAGGGGAATGAGGAGCAGGGTGTGTGCCCACCGATACCCACCTTGATGTAGACACTGTCCCGGTGAGAAATCCAGTGTCTAGAAGTCTGTTAGGCAGAGATTCAAACAGTGCCCTCAGTAGGTTGTGCGCTGGTACCCATGAGAGCAGAAGAGCTGCTGCAGCAACTGCGGTCTGAGCAGAAGTCTGGTCTGCGTTCTAACAATACAGAGACTGACTACAGTGCAGATTGTACAAGTGAAAGAAGCAAAATATGGGAGTTATAAGTTCTAAGTCTTATACAGTACATTAGAAAAGAGAGAAAAAGAAAAGGCAGAAAGAAAGAACTTTAAATAACTAGTCTGCTCAAATTTAAACTTTTAAAAAAATATACTTATTAGAATTCAAGAGGGCAACATTCTACTTTTTATCCTGGTCTGTTTTAGAAAAAAAAGAATCTTCTCTTTGTCAAATGAATGTTATGTTTATACTGTTAGTAGATTTTCATATTTAGTATTTAAAGTCCATATAACATTTATTTTAATAAAATGTGATGCCTTAAAAAAATAAGAAAAGAATGTTCTTTATTTTACAAAAGGAGTCACGACCAAGTTTCATAATGTACTAAGACCCTTTGGGAAATTCCAGTGTGATTATACTTATTAAAAGTTAATGCAGATACAAATTTTCCTGAGTTGATCTTTTGTGTAAATTGAGATCCACCTCCCTGGCAAGGGCTGTATTCATTTTCAATTTGTGAAATGTTAATCCCTCAGAACCTTCTCCTGCTTTCCATCCTAAATTCAGAATCTCCTACGCCAAACCCATAACTCTTTTTCCAAGAGCCAAAGAACTTCCAAAGGGCAGACGTTTGCTTAATTAAACAATATAGCACCCACAGCCAATCCTGCAAAGACTTCAAAATAACTCAAAGAACATGGAACAGCTGACAGCCCATAATATTCACCCACTGAGACTTCAAATGGACTATCCACAAGGATCTTTCCTTTTTAAAAATGAACTCTTCAGTTCACTGTATAATGTAAGCAGCATTAGGACAGCTGTGCAACTTAGAGGATCAAAATATAAATCTCTTGATCAAGGAGATAGCTCGGTCGGTTAAGAGCTTGCTATGCAAGCATGAGGGCCTGAATTCAATCCCCAGCACTCATGTGAAAGTCCAGGTGGAGTGGTAGGTTTATCATGCCAGCAGGGGGTGATGGAGCCAGGCAGACCCCTGGGTCTTGTTGGTCAGCCAGCCCAACCTAATCGACAAGTCCCAGGGTCCCAGTGAGAGGCCTTGTCTCAAAAAAGCAAGGTGGACAGGTCCTGAGGAATAACACATGAGTGAGGTTGATCTCTCACACACATTTGCACCCACACCCATGAAGATACATACATATACACACACACATATGCAAGAACATACATATGTATGTTTGTGTCTAAATATGTGACAGGGGAATAAGCCACTTATACTATTTGCTGCCCTTAAATAATTCAAGTTTTCACAGCTATCAAGTGGTAGATAGTTAGAGTCTAAGGCTAGATTTTGTTGTTTGTTTGGGGGTTGTTTGATTTTTGCAGACAGAGTTTCACTACTTCCAGAGAGTTTCCGGAAAGAAGCTATAAAGGCTGATGAACTGGTTAGAACTTCAGTGATGTGGAAAGGTTGGGATGTTGCAAGTTCAGAGACAAATTACCTTCAGGCACCATCAGCCCTCTTAGTAGTAGTCATTGTACATCAGCCCTCTTAGTAGTCACTGTACATCAGCCCTCTTAGTAGTCATTGTACATCAGCCCTCTTAGTAGTCTCCTCTGTACATGACCTGATGTCTGTTGTAACCAGTAGGTAAATCCCTTGGAATGTATGAACAGACCCCTAGTTTCCACCAATCAAAGGGCTAATTGACTCAATCAGGTAAGATCTAAGGCCTATAGCAGAGTTTCCTTTGCTTTGCTGTAACCTGCCTGCCCCATTTACCCATCAACCTACTTGAGAAATGTGTCACTTTGACTTTCTTGAAATTGCTGTCTCATTAGGACATGGAGTTTGAAGAAACCTAAATCTGTGTTCTGGAAGCATGCTCGCTCATATTTGGCTCCAGAATTAACCATCTCATGTATTGCTTTGTGGTGAGAACTGTTTCTTTCATTAGTACTATGTAGCTGTGTCTGGCCTGGAACTCAACACATGAATAAGTCTGACTTTATACTTGTAGCAATCCTCTTGCCTCTGACTCTGAGTGCTGAGATAACAGACTTGTCCCACCATCCCCACTTAATGTTAAGTCTATCCTTACATGAGGTCCAAGTTCCCTCTACTGCCAATGGCTTCTTGATTTTTCCCTTTAGATTTTAGCCTGAATCCTACACATATGGTGTTTTTATCTGGGCTGAATCCTCTAGAGATGATCATTTTGTAGGGGGGGATGTGCTGGTGTTCTCTAACAGGCTCTTTCCTGTTAGCTGGTTGTGAAGCATGCTTACGTTTGAATTCGAATACAAGGAGAAGGTTGAAGGAAAGGTCAGCAGAGAGGCTGGAAGAAATCTGAAGTAAGCAGGAAGAAAGAAGCAAAGACTTAAGCAGAGCTCAGGGCCTATGGGATGAGACAAGAGGAGGGAAAGGAAAGAAGAGCACTATGGGAAGCTCTGCAGGATTATCTGCAGACCTGAGGACTTCTTGGTGGTGAAGACAGATAGCTTGGGCCAGTCTTCTTGATGAGGGAACTTCCATTTGCCCTTATACCTTGGGTATTCCACTCCACCCCAGCTATCAGATCACAGCAATTTCAGCACCTTCCCTGGAGTAGAATAAGAAATTAATCTTCATAGCAGATGCCATCCAGGAAATCCTTGCACTCTGAAGAACACCGGTTAGGTTACTTCTTTAGCAAGTTCCAGCAAATAAACTATGTTATCTTCAAGAAATTCAAGACCATAAATCCTATTGTTTGGTATTATGTGATGAGGCAGATGTTTAAACATGTTGTAGCCACTTTCCTGTCCTATTTGAACATATTTTATAGATGATTATTTGGCAAGGTGGCTCCCAGACTTGTCGGACATTATGTTTGACTTTAAAGGAAGAAAAATAGTGAGTGGCCCACTGCCTTGTTGCCAGAAGTCTTGAGATTGTACTGTGATATAATTCCTTCCTAAACAGTCTATCTTCTAAGTCTTCAATCATCCATACTCTGTGCTGTGTTTTTCCATTGCAAATGACAATACGTGGTATTATATCAATTTCCTGTCTAAGAGTATCTCTTAAACTGGAATTACTCTATTTATATCATCAGCTGTTTAAAATCAGACTTATGTCAACAGACTAGTAAATATGAAGCAGATTCCAGAACTGACACTGAAGAGGACATTTTGCTATTTGGTTCTCCAGAAGATGACACCGAAGCCACAATTTAAATGCTATGTGTATGGTTGAACACTAAAGCCAACATAAACTTTAGGTAGATAGTAAGCCCAAAGGCAGTTCAATAATTTTTCATATAAGAATTACAAAAAATAAAAGAAGCAAATTTTAAAACTAAAAACACCAATATATTCGTTCAGGCATTTTTCATTGAGGACTTTCTGTATCCAGATAATACACCAAGCAATGAAGACAAACTAATGAACAAAATTAGATAAAAGACTGTCTTATCCCAGAGCTTACATTTTGATTAATACTTTTGACAAAATCATACTTGTGTGTAATGTGTTGTGATCACATTCACTACCCACTACTGTCTTCCCTCTCCCACCCCACTCTCTTTTCCCCAACAGGCCCCCTCCTGCCCTTATGTCTCTCCTTTCCTTTTTGTCTTTCTATTTCTTTTTCTCGGGCCCCATGGAGGCAGTCAGCTGCTTTCTGTCCATGATTGCAATGGCCATGTCACATCCAGAGGACAGCTCCCCGCCACATTCCTCCCCATCCTTTAGCTCCTATAATCTTTCACTGCGGCTTCTACATGTTCCCTGACACAGATGTCCTGTTGGGGCCAAGTATCCAACAGTCACTTATTCTCAGCACTTTGACCAGTTATGGGTCCCTAGTTTCACCATTACCCACTACCAAGAGAGGCTTCTCTGACCAGGACTGAGAGCCTCACTAGTCTATAAACATAAATGTTAAGACAGTTTAACTGCACGTTCATTTGGTAAAACATCAGAAGTGGATGCCCCCATGGGACCTGTGACGGGACCTAGCCATATCCTTTTGGCTAGCTCAACAGTGTCAGGCACATGCTCCCTCTCAGGGAATGGGCCTCCAATCCAATCAAGAAGTGAGTACACTCAGCTTTCTTATACATCTCAAGACCACCTGCCTAGGGATCGTACAGCCCACAGTGTGCTTCCACTCCTATGTCAATTAACAATCAAGATAATCCCTCACAGACATGCCCAGAGGAAAATCTGATTTAGATAGTTCTTGAATGGAGCCTCCCCTCTCAAATGACTCTAGACTGTATCAAATTGACAATTAAAGCTAACCAGGACAAAAAGTAATGCATAGTTTTTAAATATGGATAAAACTATATTAATTTCATGAAAACCAAGAATTGGATTTCACAAAATTATTATCAGACAAAAGCAGAATTAAAGACCTAGCCATTATTTATAATAGCAAAAACTTGTTAACCTAGATACTTTCTGAAGAGAAATTTATTAATTAAACAAGAAGAAAATGTGTAGTCATTAAAGGGGACATTGGTGTCTATAACATATTATTGACTTTAACAAGACCACAGAATTCAGTAAAATAATAATTAGCTACATATGGATTTTTGTAAGCTTGGAAGATTATACAACAAATCTTTACTAATGGTACATTAGGGGAAAGAAATTATTGGAAGGAACAAAGAATGGCTGGGCTTCCATGAGTATACAGTATATTAAAACTCTACAAAAAACACTGTCGTCCTGCACATGTCTTTAAATAACTCCATGAAAATGGAGTGATTTTTGTATTGATGAAGAGTACATTTCCATAAAACTTTTTTAAAAATCTATTTTATTATTATTGTGTATGTGCATGTGTGTATGTGTGTGTATGATGTATATGTGTAAGAGAGTGCAAGCACGTGGAGGTCAGAGTACAACCTCAAGAGTTGGTTCTTGCTTCCAACTTGTTGTGGGAGGTGTTCCCTTTTTTGCCATTTAATGAAATATTGACTGGTTCCATGAGAAAATTGTTTGGCAAAGAAACAAATTTTTCAGTAAAAAGAATCAGTCTTCCTGAAGACCAAACCTGGAGAATATTTCCTCACAAAAAAAAAAAAAAAAATGAAAAATAAATAAAAAGTATGCATATGTGTGAGGGTTTTCTTGTTTTTCATTTAAACCAGGCTATGTACTAAAGATCTCATTTACCTCAGCACAATTATTATATTCTATAATGTAATTGGCAAGGAGTAAACTGTGGACAGTTCAAAAGAGTGAATGAATGACCTCAGGAAATGGACTAACCTGTATGTAATTCAAACTGATGACATGGGACTAATCTATGCAAAAAGAAAATCAACTACATCATACACGGAACCATTTCAAGTCAGGTATGGTGACTCCAGCACTCGGGAGGCAATGGCATGGCAGATCTCTGTGAGTTCAAGTTCAGCCTGGTCTACATGGTGAATTCCAGGATAACCAAGGCTACAAAATGAGACTGTCTCAAAATTTTAAAAACCAGAACCATTTCAATCCCTATAACACTATCCCTGAAAATAAGGAACAGTAGTTTCAGACAGTAGGATTTAAGTCTGGTGAAAAAAAGCAACTTACATTGATTTTTTAGTATTTATATATTTTTATTTTATGTAAATAAGTGTTTTGCCTACATGTACAGCCACCCATGTTTTGCAATCCCCATGGAGGTCAAGAAAGGGTGTCAGATCCCCTGAACTGGAATTATGGATGGTTGTTAGCCACCATGTGTTAGTCACTTTTCCTGTTGCTGTGATAAAACCACCATGACCAGAGTTTATTTGAGTTTATGATTGATGGTTCCAGGGAATTAAGAGTCCATTGTGGTGGGGAGGCATGGTGGCCAGGGCTGGAGCAGAAAGCCAAGGTTCACATCTCCAATGAGCACAGGAAGCCAAGAGAGCCTCTGGAGCTTGTTAAACTCACTAAGCCCGCTCCCTGTGACGTACTTCCTCCAGCATGCCCACACCTTCTAAGACCCTCACAAAACGGCGCCACCAACTGGGGGCAAAATGTCTGAATACTTAAAGTCTATGGGGAACATGCTCATTCAAACCATCACACACCAAGAGAGTGCTAAGAACTGAACCCAGGTCCTCGGCAAGAGTAGTCCATGCTCTTAACCACTGAGCCATCTCTCTAGTCCCCTTACTTAGAATTCTTAAATGCTGCAGGGTTTTTGTTTTTTTGTTTTGTTTTTTTGGGTTTTTTTGGTGTTTTTGAGACAGGGTCTCCCTGTAGCCCCNACCAAGAGAGGCTTCTCTGACCAGGACTGAGAGCCTCACTAGTCTATAAACATAAATGTTAAGACAGTTTAACTGCACGTTCATTTGGTAAAACATCAGAAGTGGATGCCCCCATGGGACCTGTGACGGGACCTAGCCATATCCTTTTGGCTAGCTCAACAGTGTCAGGCACATGCTCCCTCTCAGGGAATGGGCCTCCAATCCAATCAAGAAGTGGGTCACTCAGGTTTCTTATATTCAAGCACCACCTTCCTAGGGAATCGTACAGCCCACAGTGTGCTTCCACTCCTATGTCAATTAACAAATCAAGATAATCCCTCACAGACATGCCCAGGAAAATCTGATTTAGATAGTTCTTGAATGGAGCCTCCCCTCTCAAATGACTCTAGACTGTTCAAATGACAATTAAAGCTAACCAGGACAAAAAGTAATGCATAGTTTTTAAATATGGATAAAACTATATTAATTTCATAAAACCAAGAATTGGATTTCACAAAATTATTATCAGACAAAGCAGAATTAAGACCTAGCCATTATTTATAATAGCAAAAACTTGTTAACCTAGATACTTTCTGAAGAGAAATTTATTAATTAAACAAGAAGAAAATGTGTAGTCATTAAAGGGGACATTGGTGTCTATAACATATTATTGACTTTAACAAGACCACAGAATTCAGTAAAATAATAATTAGCTACATATGGATTTTTGTAAGCTTGGAAGATTATACAACAAATCTTTACTAATGGTACATTAGGGGAAAGAAATTATTGGAAGGAACAAAGAATGGCTGGGCTTCCATGAGTATACAGTATATTAAAACTCTACAAAAAACACTGTCGTCCTGCACATGTCTTTAAATAACTCCATGAAAATGGAGTGATTTTTGTATTGATGAAAGAGTACATTTTATAAAAACTTTTTTAAAAATCTATTTTATTATTATTGTGTATGTGCATTTGTGATGTGTGTGTATGATGTATCATGTGTAAGAGAGTGCAGCCGTGGAGGTCAGAGGAAAACTTGTAAGAGTTGGTTCTTGCTTCCAACTTGTTGTGGGAGGTGTTCCCTTTTTTGCCATTTAATGAAATATTGACTGGTTCCATGAGAAAATTGTTTGGCAAAGAAACAAATTTTTCAGTAAAAAGAATCAGTCTTCCTGAAGACCAAACCTGGAGAATATTTCCTCACAAAAAAAAAAAAAAAAAATGAAAATAAATAAATAAATAAATAAAGCCGGGCATGGTGGTGCACACCTTTAATCCTAGCACTTGGGAAGCAGAGGCAGGTGGATCTCTGTGAGTTCAAGACCAGCCTAGTCCACAGAGTGAGTTCCAGGACAGCCAGAACTACACGGTAGGACCTATCCAAAAAGACCAAAAAAAAAAAAAAAAAAAAAAAAAAAAGAAAAGAAAAATATGTAGGATCCAGTGACATATTCTTTGAATTTCAGCAAATAAAAGCTCTGCATGCTGCTGTCATTGATGACATTTAGCAGTATGACAGGGTGGCTTCTAAATCTGTACTCACCAGCCACCAAGGCCTCGCAGAAGGAAAGGCAAGTCACATGTATGAGCTTTGGGAAACAGAACTAAGATAAGCTTTTAACAAATTCTTGCAATTTTCATATGCTACAATTTAGTGGTATTTTGATCCCCTCTCTCACCTCCCCTTGTTGCCCCTGCCTACTTTAATGTCCTCTCTATGTATAGTGAGGCCTAAAGAGTCTAATTTGTGTCCCCAAATGTCCTTCAGTGTGAGTCCACCCACTGGAGCCTGGTTAACCTACCAAGAATCTCATGCTTGAAAGAGACTATCCCCGTCCCCCCCCCCAGTAGCCATCTGTTGCCACGATTTCCTTAGATAAAAATCAGGATGCAGGGACATATCCTAATTCTAGTACTCCTGTGGTGAGGTAGGAGGTAGAGACAGGAGCATCTCCCAGGCCAGGTAGCCTGAAGTATGCAGTGTGGCAGAAACGCTAAGAGAATCTGCTTCCTAGGATGGAGCCAATACTGACATGAATCAAGTTAGAACCTGAGCTAAGCAGGTCACAGGAGAGATGGAGAGAACCTAATACAATATTCTGCTAAATAGTCATTATTTTAACTAACTCTTTTTTTTTTTTTTTTTTTTTACTTTTTGTGAGACAGGGTCTTTCTATAGTCCCAGCTGTCCTGAAACTCACTGTGTAGACTGGGCTGGCCTTGAACTCGCAGGGATCCTCCCGCCTCTGCCTCCCAAGAGCTAGGATTAAAGTTGTGCACCACAATGCCCAGCACATTAAACTAACTCTTAATGATCTATTTTATCATTATTTTACTGAAGATTCTTAAGCTCTAACACATCAATTGGGAATTAAAGTGATAAAAAAGATCTAAATTCTTTCGTCAGCAAATCTAGTTGAAGTACTGATAATTCTCCCCTCTATATTAAATATATGATTAATTTTTCAAATTCTTTTTTTTTTTATTTATTTATTTTTTTTTTATGTGTATGAATGTATTGTCTGCATGCAGGTCTGCGCACCCGTGTCGTGCGATGCCGCGGAGGTCAGAAGACGGTCTCGGATTCCCCTGGAACTGGAGTTCTCCTGGAACCGGAGTCACAGACGGTTCTCAGCCGCCATGTGGGTGCTGGGGATCGAACCCGGGTCCTCTGCAAGAGCGGTCGTCGCTCTTAACCGCTAGGCCATCCCTCCAGCCCAATTTTTCAAATTCTATGAAAACTATATAAAACTTGTCACATCTTACAGTATACACAAAGCCCTTATAAATTCTAAAAATAGAAACTGTATGGCATCTCTTGTCATAATACAAAAAAATCGAAACTGAAAGAAACAAAATCTATTTCAAAATTAAAATCCATTCTCCTAAGTAACTCTTAGGTCAGAGAATAAAATAAGCTCACTCCATAATATTTAATCCTATAAACTGATGTTTTCTAGAGGATTGGGGAAGGGTCAAAGCAACACTAATATTAAAGATTCTATGAAGGTTATTGAAATGATTATAACTTTATGCTTGTAGAGAATCGGAATGCATCAGATGCAGGGCCAAAATTATCCTGGACTAGCTTTATTCCCCTTGGGAGCCCTCTATTGCCTGCTCTGTGCCTAACTTACATGTGGCGATCAGGAAAACCCCTTTGTAATGTATTAACTTAAGAAACCAACTACTTCCACCAACCCAAAAGCTATAAACGTCTAAAACCTATAGCAGAGATTTCCCCACTTTGCTGTAACCTAACTACCAGAGCTCCTCACCAATGCATTTGAAAAAGATTCCTTACTTTACAACATCGTTTTGTTCTGTAACTATTATAAAGTTCATAAAACCATTCTTATGTTGGGACGTGTAATGTGGGGTGACCTGAACTCAAGGCCCTGGTGAATAGATGGAGCCACTCAGATCTGGCTCAAAAATAAACTATATTTTCTTCTCTTTGAGTGACGCATCCTAAGACAGGTGCCCTCAGTGTAGCCACATGACTGACTCTTAGCCAGTGAGATGTGCAACTTCAAGATGAAACCATAAAGAGACACTTTATCTTCTTATCTTTCTTGTTAATGGAAATAAAGAAATAATGGCTGTATCTTGAGCAGCCATGTTAGATAGTATTGAACCATTGAAGGTGAAGGCTGTGTGTCCACTGGGCAGACTTCCAGTTCTTTCTCTGAAGTCCACATACTTTGGACAAGGAAATAAGTACATGAAAGGAACTGAGATTCTTGATAGAGTATGACAGAATGCCAGCATCCTAGATTTCATTAATATAAGCTCCATCATCAAATTACTGAGATTTGGGACTTTTTTCCATGTACATATATTCTTATAATGTAGATATGGTGTGACGCCCACCACCCTCGCCAGCAAGGAGGACGCGCCACACCAGGATTCTTCTACAGACGTTTATTGCAGGGTTACTTGCTTGAAGTGAAAGACCCAAAACCCGAACTCTGTGCTGCTTAAATAGACCTAGGAGGAATGTGGCACCTACTGATTGGTGCTCAACTGAAACCCTCATTTACATGCTCCGGGCTTGAGCGATGACCCCGCATAGTGCCAAGCACGCATGCGCATTTAGGTTGTTTACCATTAACAGGTTACGTGGCCCTTCGGGCTGGGCGCCATCTTGTAATGGTGGATGTGGTGGCTTCCCACATCTCCTCCTTTTTTGTTTTAAAAAGAGTCCTAATCCACGATCAATCTCTGGGTTTCTTCAACTCAGGGAGATCAAGGTGGAAGTAAATACCCCACTGTATGACACCTTGACACGTGCAATGAGGTCGAGCTCTGCGGAGTGCAAAGGCTGTCTTACAGGCGAATTGTCACCCTTCCCTATGCAATGGGAAGTACATTCCCAAGGGGTGTAAGGGCTGACAACTCGGGGGAACTACTAAGTTTTTAGCATAGACATCCATATCTCAGAGGAGGCACCATTATCCATGGCAAGAAGAGCCTGCACAATGACTACCTTGTCATGTTTCTGTTGGGCTTTTAGTCTGCACACCAGTCATAGTAACACTATTCCTCCACAGCCTATTAATGCAAGGAACAAGAATGTTCCCACCCATTCCTTTAAAGTAGGAAAAAGCAGAAGAAAGCCAAGAGGTAACGTCTCCAAGGGTAACAGGATCTAATCTTGTACTATTGAGAACAGCAATTT